>SOPF01026050.1:0-17580 GCA_012979155.1 Hypericum perforatum
TTTTTCAGTTGGGTACCAATTTCGTAATTTCGGATGAATAGTAACACCAAAAAAAATCCCATCATGATGAACAAAACAAATAAGTAGGATTAAGTAATAAATGTTCTTGTTTGGTCAATTTTTTATGGAATTAAGAAAAGAGGATGTGACTTGATAAAAATAACAATTTCAGTTTTATTTTTTTTAACTATTATTTTTCATAAAACATTATAGTTATTATGAATTTTTATTATAACAACATTCCAAGTTTGATTATGCTTTCATAAATTACCTTCATGATTCACAATGTCTATGTTAATTCTTTGATTTGGATTAAGAGGGGACTAGAATTTAGTCCTTATATGGAAATTAGATTCTACACCATCGATTATAATTTTTTTCAAAAACAAATTTAAATTTGGTGGTTCAAAAACTCTAAAGGAGTTCTTTTGACTTTTTCGCAAATAAAAATTGGAAAAAAAATTATTCATTCTTGAAACAAAATTCCTAATAAATAGGGGAATCTCATAAAAAGAAAACTCCAACTTATTCATTCTCTTTCTAAAAAGTTTATTTCTCAGTCGTCGCTTTTTTTTTCTTTCCTTTGTAAACCTACCCCCTTCTTTAACCTCATTTGTCTTCTTCTTTTGTCTTCCTCTTTTCAGTCGGTCGTAGCTCCGATCTCCTCCGCTGCAGACCTCTTCCGACCTCCTCCTACTCTGACCTCCTCCGACTTCCTCCTCTTAACAGAGCATCTTCCTCCAAGTTGACTCCCTCTGTCCTTCTCCCCCACCGATCGTCCATCCTCTATCCTTTTCCTCCGACTGTCGTCTGTCCTCCTCCTCTTATCGTCTATCCTCCTCCTTCGACAACGACAAACTCCTCCTTCTTCCTCTTGTAACATGAAACCAACACCACCAAATAGAAAATCAGTGACATTTAGACTTAAAACCATTGACATGAAGTCATAAAACCATTGACATGAAATCAAGCCCTAAAACGAATGACATTTAGCCTTAAAATTAACAACACCACACACAAAAATCAATGACATGAAGCCCTAAAAGGAAGAATATCACACACGAAAAGCTAGTGACATTAGACCTTAAATCAACAACATCACACACGAAAAATAGTGACATAAAATCCTAAACCCAACAACACCATACAAGAAAATCAAAGAAATTTAGACCTAAAATTAGTGACAGCGAGACTTAAAACTAACAACACCACTTACGAAAACTAAAACTAGTAACATGAAACCCTAAAACCAACAACACCACACACAAAATTAGTGATATTTTGACCAAAAATCAGTGATATTTAGACTTAAAACTAACAACATCACACATAAAAACTAGTGACATTTAGACCTAAAATCATCAATCCCACACACGAAACCAAATGACATGAAACTATAAAACCAACAACACCACACATGAAAACTAGTAACATCTAGACTTAAAACCAACAACGCCACACATGAAAACCAGTGACATGATGTCCTAAACTAACTACACCGTATGCAAAACTAGTGACATGAAGCCCTAAAACTAACAACACTATATAAATAACCAGTGACATTTTGATCTAAAATTAGTGATAAAACTGACAATCCTACATGTGAAATCCAGTAACATAAAGCCTTAAAATCAACAACACCATATACGAAAATCAGTAACATCTAGACCTAAAATTATGGTCGATAGAGAAAGAACACCGAGGAGAACGGCATGCAGAGAAGAAATACCAAGGAGGACGACTGACAGAGGAAGGAGAGGAGTAGACGGCCAGCGATGGAGGAACACCAAGGAGGACGGAAGACGAACATTAGCTGAGAAGAGAAGGATGACGGTGGTCGACAGAGGAGGACGGAGGAGGTTGCACTTGAGGGGGTTGTAGGAGGAGTTAAGATTTACAAGAGAAAAAAATGATGGCTGAGAAGTAGGGTTTGTAGAGAGAGAAGGGATATTTTGTGATTTTTCTTTTTTATGAGATTCTCTTAATTATTAGAGATTTTATTTTTTTAAATGAAATTAGTTATTAATATTTATGACTTTTCCCTAAATACTTTTTTTCTATATTGCATCTCTTTAGTTCACATATGGAGACTAAATCCTAATTCCTAATTCCCACCGAATCCAAATTCAATTCCCCATACGTATTTTGCCACTATTTTGGAGAAATATCCCCCAAAAACAATTTAGAGCATAAATTTTCCGCTATTCCGATATTTGAAGTGGTCATTAATTCCAAATCTGAAATTATTACCCCCATCAAAATGTACCAATTAATAACTTTACATAATCCATTTCAAAGCAATAACTAACTTTCCATATTTTTGGCACATAAGACCAGAAAAGCATATTTGTTGCTTGGGGAAATAGACTCCATATCACTCTTCGGGCTTAAATTTAGTGGGTACAGGTGTATCTTGCGAGCCTTCCAGTTTGTTTTCAAATATCTTACCGAGCTAGGTGAAATGGACTCAGAAAACATGGCCCAACAAGGAATAGAGAGGTTCCAAAAAATTATGGAGGGGAAATTCGTGTTTAATTCTATTACTATGACAGCCATATTTGATAACAGACTGTTGAACTTCAACCACAGGTCTTCTTATGGGCCTATTGTCAATTTATGATGCTGTCAATTTAATTATTTTTGTTGACATTTTATGTTGGATATAAAAATTCTAACATGAAGATAGTAAAATGTACCACGCGAATCTAGTATCATGGTATATATTGAAGTAGGGGTGAGCAAATTATCCGATATCCAATTTTTGAATCTGAATCCGAATTTTTTTTCAAATTTGGACTCGGATAATTTTTGTTTCAGACTCGGATTCAGTTTATCCGAATCACTGTAGCTCGGATTTGGATTCAGATTTGGATATTAAAAAAATGAATTCGGATATCTGAAATATCCGAAAATAAGTTAGGCTTGGGCTTTAACTCTCTGGACTCTTGTCTCTTCTTCCTGTTTGTTTAATAAACTAGTTGGCCCCTTATAAGTTATGGCCTTATCCCTTCTTTTTCTTCAACATCCGTAGCACATTTGAAACCTTAAAGAAAAAAATTGAGTAGAGAGGCGAAAGGAGAAGGAAGGAGAGAAGGAGAAGGAGACTTTTCGTTTTGGCAAAGAGAAGACACAGAAAGGGAAATTGGAAGGGAAGCAACAAGAAGGTACATTTGTGGTTTGTGGAGCCTTCGTTTGTGGTCCGTGGGCTTGGATAATTGGTGGCTTTATGAGGTTATTTATCTGATTGTTATTTGGTGGAAGATTAGCTTTCGTAGGCATATTAGCTTCTCTCCGCTTTCCCCCAGTACTAATATGCGAAGCTTTTTTATTTACTAATTGTTATTTGGATCAATTTGATTATTATAAATTCGAGCAAAATTATATATTAGATCTTGGGATATTGGCTCTCCAACTTGTGTTATGTTTAATTTATTTGTGTCGGGTTTCAGGGGGAGTAGTTAAAGAGGACGAGGAGTCAAGGACTATGAAAATACTAGCTGATTCTGAGGTAGTACAAGGGGGAGATTGTGCAACGGCTACTTTGGTAATGGTAGGTAATCCAAAGTGATTTCCTTAATTATCCCTGTGGGCTGTGGCTATGGTCTTAATATTCTGTTTTGGCTTACGGTCGATGCTTTTTATGTTGTTTACAGGCTAAAAATATGAGTGTTGAGGTTGAGGAGACTACTATCACTCCTATAACAGATAGTTCCAGTGCATCAACCGTTGTAACCCAAAGAAAAAGGGATATATCATCCAGATCTGAATATTGGAAGTGCTTCAAGAAATTCACTAAAGGAACTGATACGATGGCCCAATATCTCCATTGCAAGAGAGAATGGAAGTACTAACGATGTGGCAATTACTTATGTGAGAGATAAGTTGAAAAATAAAAGTTTTGCGGATGGCAAGTTCTTTCATTTGAGATGTGTTGCACACATACTACATCTAATTATGACTGATGGATTACATCTTTGTGAGGCTGCTGTGAGTAAAGTTCGACTTGCTGTTAAGTATGTGAAGAGTTCACCTGGAAGGTATGCACTTTTCAAAAGTGCTATATCTTTGGAAGATATTCAGTATAACGGTTAGTTGAGCTTGGATGTGAAAACTAGATGGAACTCAACCTATAAGATGTTGGATATGCATAGAAATTTCAGAAAGCTTTTGAGAGGTTTGAAGATATGGATCCTTTATTTAAGTTTACTCTCCGTGATGATGATAACTGTAGTTTATTCCCTACATATGAGGATTGGGAGAAGGTAAAAAAATTGGTGGCTATCTTGTGACGGTTTTACAATTTAACTTTGAAAGTTTCGGGATACAAGTTGGTAAGCTCTTATCTTTCTTTGTTGATGTTGCCAATTTACATATTATCTTCCAGCAATGGAAAGATAGTAATGATTTTAGCTTGACAGATATGGCACTTCCTATGTGTGAAAAGTATGAGAAGTATTGGGGTGAGGACAAAATGAACATGTTGTTCTACATTGCAGTGGGCCTTGATCCAAGGAAGAAACTTAGATTTCTAAGATTTACTTTGAATGACATGTATGGACGTCACAAAGGAGATGCACTATTTGAGAAGGTGAACAAGGCTTTGTATGATTTGTTCGATGAGTACAAATGCAAGTTTGGACTCTCGCTACTCACGCCGGCAAGCTCTATTGACAGTTTTAGAACATCTAATATGAATAGTGATGGTGATGAAGATGATGATGAACGTATGATAACTCAAAGAATTAATCGTTTTAAAATACAAGAACTTGGAGTAAGCGAAAATAACAAATCAGAGATAGACAAGTACTTGGGAGAGGATCTTGAAGATGACAGTGAAGAATTTGATATTTTGTCATGGTGGAAGATTTTGAGTTCAAGGTTTCCCATTCTTGGTCATGTGGCTCGTGATGTTTTAGCAGTACCAGTCTCGACTGTTGCTTCAGAGGCTACATTTAGTACTAGGGGATGAATACTTGATGCATTTAGGAGTTCATTATCTGCTAGAACTATGCAATCTCTGTTATGTGCTCAAGATTGGCTTCGAGGCCAGTCGTCGCAGATCAATTTTGAAGAAGATCATGATGAAATGGAAGCTCTCGAAGATGGTAATCTTTTGGTTCCTTAATGAGACCTGTTGTAAACTATTTAAATGTTTACTTTTATCCATTAGCAACATATTTTTATATGCATTATGATGCAAGTTTCTCGTCAATCGGCATTGATGTTTACAATAAGTATATTGATAGACGTGGATGCTACTTGCTACTTGCTACTGTCGGCTCTTGTTTTTGCTGGAATTTGGATATAATCTGTTGCTAGAGCTAGTTGCTTGGTGGTTGAATTTGTTGCTTTTGTAATCTGTTGCTGGAATTTCTGTAATCTGTAATCTGTTGCTTTGCTGGAATTTCTTTAATCTATAATCTGTTGCTTTGCTGGAATTTCTTTAATATGTTGAATCTGGTTGAATTGGTTGAATCTATTGCTTTTGGAATTTCTGTAATCGTAATCTGTTGCTTTTTTTTGGAATTTCTTTTGTATTTTCAGATGATAGGTCATTTTTCCTTTTTCGGATAGTTTGGATTATCCGAATCCGAATTTGAAAAAGTTCGGATATTTCGGATTCGGATAATTTACTATTCGGATTCAAATTCGGACTCAAAAATAATCGCTTCGGATAATTCGAATAGTATGCAATTCGGATAATCCGGATTCAGATTATCCGAATGCTCACCCCTATATTGAAGTTGCGTGCTATCCTCCAAAGAAATGTTTGTTTGAAAAAGTATATAATATACATATGTTCCATAGATGAGAAGAGGATATGTTTGAAGTGTTAGAGATTCTAGCATGATGATAATCCACAACTTGTTTCGTTGTATAACCGTCAAAATGTCAGTTGCACAAAGTTATTTGGTACCACACGAGGAGTTCTTAAAAAGGAAACCTACAATTAGTTCTTCCACATTTTTCATTTGCAGCTCACGAGAAACGTCAAGGGCATAGTACGTGGGGAAACAGGTCAACGCACAATTAATTACCCCCGATGCGCAAACATGTGTAATTACACATTTGGAAGTAATTAGCGGACTCGTGCCTTTTAGGGACTGTGGTTGACTTGGCGATTGCATAATCTATTTGAAATTGATACAGCTTGGCTTTCTTAATGGTAATCCACTTTTAAGTAACAAAGTAAGGATTTGGTAAAATTATGGAACTTTTGAAGAATGAGCAATTCGTGGGAGTCAGATTTGGTTCTGAACGTGTATTTTTGTTTAGGATCGTCGTGGACAATTGAAATGAGTTTTGGGATTCGAATCGGGATAAGTCAAGAATACAAACACAAAGCAAACAACCTTCCTTTTTGTTAGGTAAATAACTTTATTAAAATGAAAAAAAGGAGAGCATGACAAATTTACAAGAGAAAACAAAAAAAAATAAACAACGTAAAATAGACCAAATTGAATCAGAGTGATACCCCACACAACATGGCAACCACTCAAAAAATCTTAAAAAAATAAACAAGCTCTAAGTGATCAAGTTCTCTTAGTGCAAGAGCATGTCTATCTAATCCTGAGCGAGTCCTAAAACAAGTCAAGATATTGATTACAGATGTCATTCAAAGTTCAAGACCAAAACACCATTCCTTCATCCGTAGGTAGATAGAATGTTTGAGATTCTAACAATCATATAACTTTTCTTCAAAGATCACTTGATTTCGGTATAACCAAATGCTCCAAATAGTAGTCCCCAATAGTGAAAACCAAACCCCACCATTCGTTCCTTAATCATCACATACCAAAGTGAAAAGGTTGACTTAAAGAAAAAACTTAGACCATGCAATGTCCTATCGTCTCTTCGGGTAATCCCAAATAGAGCGTGAAAAAGAGCAATGAAGTAGGAGATGTTCTGTCATTTCATCTCGATCTATGCAGAAGGGACACAACTTCTCACGGCTGAATTTTATGCATCTTGATCATCGCATGCTGAATTTTATGCATCATGATCATCACACGCTGAATTTGATTATGATTTTGGATGGTCAACCACTTGAAACACTCCATTTTTAGAGGAATGTGATCAATCCAATCCTACCTCAGCTCCGAAATTAAAGGAGAATGAATAAAATTAGTATCCCTCATATGCTTTCTCCAACACTTGGCAGTATAACCCCTACTTGAACCCCAACCATGGCTATGGCGTCGTCGTCCATCTCTCCCACTACAAATACCTCTCATCCTCTTCCCTTCCCGCTTATTAAATACCTTTGTTCTCTAATCGGATCTGGTCGAAATATTTAGAAGACATCCATATTGCACCAAAGAAGAATAATCAAAGAAAATCACTACGGAGGAGAATCATCAAAGATAGTTCTTATTATATTTTGATATTCATAATCAAGCTCTAGGGAAATTTTTTGAAAGACAAATTTTATACATGTCAAATTTGAATATTCAATTTCAAAAACATTTACAAAATTTTATATCGCTGAGCTACAAGTAATTTAGCAACTCTAGCGTATCTATTGGGGTCTGGATTCGGTCCTGGATATTAAAAAAGTCCATGACCGTTCTGGACAATTAAGTAGTTTTTTCAATTGGATCAACTGGTTTTGCTAGTGTGTTAAAGTAGTGTTGCCAAGCGGATCAAGTGGTTTCTTCAAGTAATTTTTTCAAGCGGATCAAGTGATTTTTTCAAGCGCGGGATCAAGTAGTTTTTGCCAGCATGTTCAAGTAATTTTGCCATTATATTCAAGTGGTTTCGTTAATATGTTCAAGTGGTTTTGCTAGTGTGTTCAAATGGTTTTGCCAAGCGGATCAAGTAGTTTTTTCAAGCGATTTTTTCAAATGGTTTTTTCAATCAAATCAAGTGGTTTTTTCAAGCGGATCAAGTAGTTTTTTTAAATGGTTTTTTCAAGCGGATCAAGTGATTTTTTCAATCAGATCAAGTGGTTTTTTCAACTGAATCAAGTGGTTTTTTCAAATGGTTTTTTCAACCGGATCAAGTGGATTTTTTTCAAATGGTTTTTTCAATCAAATCAAGTGGTTTTTTCAAGCGGATCAAGTGATTTTTTTAAATGGTTTTTTCAATCGGATCAAGTGATTTTTTCAATCAAATCAAGTGGTTTTTTCAACTGAATCAAGTGATTTTTTCAAATGGTTTTTTCAACCGAATCAAGTGGTTTTGCGGAACCACTTGATCCGCTTAAAAAAACTACTCGATCCTGACTTTAAAAAAGTCCAGGACCGTCCTGGAAATTCGGTCTAGGACCGAATCCGGTCCCTATCTATTGTCCTAACGAACTATTTAGCGCAGCAAAAGAGAATCCAAGAAGTTCACCAAAAAAAAAAAGAGAATCCAAGAAAATCATGACGAGGAGATTCATCAAAAATAGTTATTATTGAGCTTTGATATTTATAGTCAAGCTCAACTAGACCTATTGTATAACTATTTACCGCGAAAAAAAAAACACGATCAAGGAGAATCATCAAAAATAGTTTTTATTAGCCTTTAGTCAAGCTCCCAATGATATGTTTTAATTTGTAAAAATTGAAACCAAAATTCACTTAAGTAAATCAAATTCTCTAATCACTTACCATGAAAGCGAATCAAAGATGATATTTAGAATCAGCAATTGTTACCCAGAACCATGAAACAATATCACGACAAATTCTACGGATATCAATAAAACTTGGTCCTACCCACGAAGAATCCACACGAGAGTTGCAAACAATGTACCGAGTCTACGGCGCATTATCAAATAAAACAACCGCCAAGAAAGATACAGGGGCTAGCCTAACCGCACAGAGTAATGAACAAAGTCTCGTAAGGAGACGCCTACAAATCAAGGGCAGGGTAAGGAACCCTACTTTTAAAACTCCATCTTCACGATGGCACTCGAGGTCTCCGCGGACCCCTGCTGCTGTAGCCAATCCTTGGCACACACCAAGGCTTCCACTGTTTCAGGTCGCAGCGAGCTTCGATATTGATCCAGCTCCTTCATGTCGGTGTCAAAGACAGAGTCAGGGCTCGCGGTGGAAACTGGTATGGTGAGTATGTCGCGTGCCATCTTGGAGAGAGTAGGGTACTTCAGCTTGTTCAGCTTCCACCAGCCCATAATGTCAAAGTCGGGCGAGCGAGGCAAAAGCGACTCTTCTAGATACTGATCCAGCTCGGACTTGGTCTGATGGCTGGTTGTTTCCATGATGTAGACATCAAAATCTGTAAATCCATTGTCTGTCAAAAGAGCCCCTTGTTGATTATCTTGAGCCTTAATGTTGTTGTTGTCGCCGTTCCCCTCTTCAGCATAAGTTGGAGTCAGAGGAAGGGGAAGAGCCACGTATTCGAGGAACAGCTCGTGAATCCCGTCATCAACAATCTTGATGAACACAGGAGCTTCTTCACCATAGACTTTTGCGAAACTGAACTCGACAAGTCTCATCTTAAACCGGGGATCCATAACCACAGCCATTGCCAAGACCAGACTGCATTCCTTCCAGTACTTGTCCACCTTCCCGCGGACAGCTTTTGCAATACTGCCGATAAAGGAATCATCGGCACCACGAGCGAGGTCGCTGTGTATTTTCCAGATTTCTTGAAAGGCTGTCACTGCAGTTGGGCTAGTTGTGGAAGAAAGAACGTTGGCTGCATCAAAAACAGGCTTCAGGAGCATGCATATGCTTTCAACATGCTTCCAGTCCATCACTGATGGGGCTAGCTTGAAATCAGGGTCACTGGTGTCCAAGCAGGAAAAGACTTCTTTCAACTCAAAGGCAGCCAACAACATTTGATATGTGGTGTTCCATTGAGTTTGATCATCAAGTACCAAGCTTTTCTCAGTGGGGACTTGAAGTTGCTGCTTCAGATCTACAAACTTTTCCTCGTGCGATTCCGAAGTCTTGACGTATTTTACACTATCGCGGACCTTTTTAATGATAACCCTTTCCTCCCATAGGACATCTTTGGCGAGGCTGCTAAGCAAGCGAGCAACACAGTTTCCGACCAGCATCTGGCCATTAAGGACAAGAGGGTTCTTAATGCAGAGCAAGGAACGAAGACTTTCAATACCAGGTTGACCAACAGGATGATTGAAAGTGATGGAGAATAACTTCCCTTCCAAGCTCCAATCAGAGAGACAGCAAGCAACAGCATGGCTAATGGCATTATCGGAATCAGGATATGGTTCCATCACGACATTCAGAATCCGCCTATGTGGCTTCCAATCACCATCAATGAAGTGTCCGGTAATGAACACATAGCCTATACTCTGACTAGAAGTCCACATATCCAGAGAGAGACACACCCGTCCAGGCATTCCCTCTATGAACTTCATGACATTTTGCTTCTCCCTCAGGTAGGTTGCCACGCAGTCCCCTTGGACAGTGTTGAAACTAGCAGAACCAAAACGAGATTGAAGATTGTTGACAAATGTCATGAAGCCACTGTGCTCAACCATGTGCAACTTGTAGTCATGCATGACGATCATTTTGGCCAGTTCATGCCTGCAACGATCTGAGTCAAATGGAACGTAGGGTGAGCTAGGAGTTCTATACCGACGCTTACGAGCCTCAGTTGTGCTGCCATTGCCAGCGGTGCTTGGGGTGCCATTGCCAGCGGTGCTTGGGGTGACATTGCCCCCAGTGCTTGGGGAATAAGGAATGAGCTGATTGTGCCCCTGATTTCTAAGCATTGCAAGGCACGCTCCCTTAGCAACATGGCGCTTAAGGTGGCTTGTTCCAGCAACCTTCGACCCGGTGCTATAAGCAAAACTTTGCTTGCACTGATTGCAAACTGCCCTTCTAGTCATCTCATCAATGGTTTCTATTGTAAAATGTTCCCAAACCATGGACTTCTTCTTCCTTCGCTTGTTAGGTTGCACCTCGGGAGTCACCGTCCCATAGTTCTCAACATCTTCCATGGTTGTCATCATGCTTCCAAAAGTGGGTTCCTACTTCACAAACAGGAAAACGTAATCTCAGAACCAAGGACGGTCAGGCACATCTTTCAACAGCAAACTAAAATTTGAACATCCAAACTAAAAAACACACGAACAAAGTTTAAACTCGATGCAGATGGAACGCGGGAAGGAAGTTAACTAAATAAGCAGTTCTTACGTGTCCATGGTAAACAAAAACAAAAAAAAATCATAATTTCACATTGAAGGTCCTTTACTCTTCAACGCATAGCTTCCATATTTCACAATTCACAGGAGCCCAAGTCCCAACATAAACACAAAGAACCAGCCAAGGACCAAAAGGGCGGAAGGTCCAGTTTTAAAAGACCACCACAATTAAACGAATCTTAGATGGGCCACCATATCCATGTTGGTCAATATGGGCCTTACTTATAGACAATATACGAACAAACACAATTCTGAAAAAAAAAAATACTAACAAACACAGCAGATAAAAAAAGGACAGGGTCAAACTTGGAATTTTCGGTTTAAGATTCAACAACGGACCAAGAAGAGCCTCAACGAACTACCACAGAGATAGATCTAAGAGACCAACCTTACAATTTCGGGCTTAAGATTATACCGGAACAATATTCATCAATAATTATCCAAAATTAAACATAAACAAAAAACAAGCCCAAACAACAGCAACGGAACTCAATATTTTACCGGGATGATTTAAATAAAAATTTAGAGCTATAAACATCGAAACATAAAACTCGGAATTGAAAATCAGAGGACCCCAAACGAATTAACCCACGCAAAAAAAAAGCAATTCGAAGAACGTTCAAAAATTGGGGCAAATAGAGAAGCAAATCAGAAGACAAGGCACACAAAAAAGACAACAACTTCGAGATTCGAGAACGATGAAAATCCAACAACCCGAAGCGAAGAGGAAAAATACAAATTGGGTGAGGGGTTCAGGAGTCCTATACCAGAGGAGACGAAAGCTTCGAGCTTTTTCCGACGGAAACGATGGCGGCGACGGGATTCCGGCGACGACTGGGGATCTAGGGTTTGTTTTCTCTACGGAGAGGAGAGAGAAAGGGAAAGGGAAGGGGATAGGGAATTGGGCCTGACTAAGTCGGACCTGAGACCCGAAAACCTAATTGGACTCTAGATCTGAGATTTGTTAAAGGATCGGGTCTGGTCTGGTTATTTTTTTTTCCCTTTGGGCGTTTAGGGAAGAAAAGGGGAGAAAGGGAGGAAAGAAGTTTCTGGGTTGGGGTTGGTTTAATTTTATTTTTTGGACTTTGTTTTGAGGTCCAATTGGTTTTTTGTTTGTTTGTATAGAATCAAAGTGTAGACTAAATGACCTAATAAACCGGACCACAAGTAGGAAAAATTTTATGTGGAATTGAGGAAGCCCACCCACGCGCCCCCAGCGAGTTGGACCTTTTTTCTAATTTCCAATTTAGTAGGGGGTCCACTAATTCTGGAAGATAATATTTTTTTTGAAAAACTTAGAAGCCCAGTTCGGATTGGTGTTGTTTGAAATTTGAAATCTTCTTCCGGAATTGGACCTTGGGCGCTATTTCTAGGCGGTTTTTAGAATTTTCAGATCTTCTCCTCCAAAATTATCTCTTATTCTCGGATACTTATTTGATTGTTTTATAATTTTGTACATCAAATCATATATGGGCTTGGCTTATTCCGGGATCAATTTGGATATTCAAAAATATTTTTAGCTGTAAAATGAATTCTCTAGTTTTTTCACGAGGAGTTATTTTCACTTAATTATATTTTTACTGCGGAGAATGAATACTTTTGGAGTTTATACATACCTGGAAATATTATTTCAGAAAAGACTTCCTAACAAAACAAGAAAGCGTTAATTGTATAAAGAATCATTGAGCAGATGGAGCTCTCTTATCGTATGCAAGTAACCCGTCAGAATCGTGAACATGAGGTATGGTTAGGTGGGATTTCAATTAAGGTTAGTTGATTAAGATATCTAATCGCAATATATCTGTCATTACTTATTATCATCTTATTTATTTATCAAAATAAAAATAAATATATAGTTCCATCAATATCATACGTATAACCATCTAAAATTACAAAGATACCGTATTTGATGAAAATATCTGATGTAACTTTTATAGGTTTTTCGGATATATTAAATAGTATTTACCACGGCTTAATTTTGATATCTATTTATCTAGAATCTTTGATGTTGTATTTAAGTACAGTTGCTGTAAAACTATAATAATTTTTGTTTCGGATAATATAATTTAATTGTAAGAAAATTACAAACGCATATAAATTATGTCAATTCAATAAGATATAAAATAAATTTCTCTTTGAAATTACATGATACCTATAATAAAAGTTTGAAACCACATAGTACTTATATAAAATTTTTTTTTAATTCTGAAATCTTCATAACCACAACACTTAGCGTGCCCTTGGGTACTTGGCTTCACATAACAAGGCATATTAAGATTGCCTGAACTTGACATAACAAGACAACAAACAAAAGACCTCGTAAGGAAGACAACATACTTGAAGCTAAACTCAAAGCTGCCATGGCCCGTACCCGACCTAAAAAAAACCTCAACCCAAACTTTGTCCCAACACTTCACACACGATTTTTTTTCTACCCAGATCTTGTGGCTTATATCCTCAAATGAGAGTCGACTTCCTAACCTAGCCCCCTTATCGCCTCTCTTCCTTCCCTCCACCTTCCACCCCTCTCCTCCATCTCCTTCTTCCTCTTCTACCTCCTTCTACCACTTTTTAATTCTCTCTCCCGTAGAGCCAACTCTCTCCCTTTTGTGGAGTCAAGCTAGAGTTTTATACCTTTAGTCTTTTCTGCCGCCTCCCACCTCCCCCTCTACCAAGCACTCTTCATCAGCCTCGTCTCTACCTTGGCGACTACCATCTGTTTTGCTCCCAACCATAGGGCCCCGCTTGATCTTCTCTGACCACTGCATCTGCTTCCCCAACTCAAGCCTTAGTTTCATCGACTTCTAACCCAGTTGTTGCAGTGCTTCTAACGAACCTTGAGTGGTCCTTTCTTTTGCTCGGAGGGATTGGTCGTGGTAGACCTCCCCTCCGGATACTATTGTTAATTTTTGTTTGTTATGCTTTTTACTTTTTGTTGGTTTCTTGCTTTATGTTGTCTAGCACCTAGATGTTTTGGGTTTGCCCGGACTCTGTGCTTGTGTTGTTTCTGTTTAGTTTGTGCTTTTGTCTACTCTCGGTCGATTTACGTCGACCTTGGCTATCATCTAATTTGTATCTTGTATACTTTCAATGAGGAGGATACTCTGCCCGTGATTCAAGGACCAATAATCTGTTGAGATCTTACCATATCTGCTGTTATAACTGTCACTGATCTTCAGCCTAGAATCAAGCCACGGTTATAATGAGCTAGCTGTAATTACACTGTAATTGTGTATATAAACACTATGGATGTACAGACAAGATCAAGGGAGAATACTTAACCTTTTCATGGTATCAGAGCCTTGTCTCTAACGAGTATCATTTTTTATCCATGGCTTCTGAATACTCCTTCCTACCCAACATGAATGCCCAGCTATCTCAAATTAAACAGTTAACAAGTAGCAATTACATATACTAGAAAACCCAAATAGAGAATCTTTTGTATGCTTCCGACCGTTATGGTCACATTGAGGGTACCATTGCTGTACCAGAAAAGACCAACCAGGCCACTTCCAACGGAGGATAGGCTATGCCTAACCCAGCGTATGCTGCCTGGTTTACAAAGGACAAGAAGGTTCAGGCGCTAATATCTTGCACTCTCTCTGACTCTATTTTTCCACAGGCAATTGGTTGCTCTACTACCAAGGAGGTGTGGGACAGATTGGCAAAGGCTTACGGAGTAGGGTCTCGTTCCCGGATCTACCAATTGAAGCAAGAACTTTGTGACTTATCCAAAGGACCCACAGAGAGCATTGATGTCTACCTGATGAGCACCAAGATGATGCGCAACCAGCTAGCTGCACTAGGAGCATTATACTCGGATGATGATATGGTGCAACGCGTCTTGTACAGGCTCGATGAGAGCTTTCACCCATTTGCCCAAACAATTAAAGCACGATAAGATGTACTACCACTAGAGGAGCTTCACGGGCTACTATCGATAGAGGAGATGAATATTTGATGCACCACCACTGTACAACTAGTGTCCTTGGTACCGTCTATTAACTATACCTCTCGCTCCTCAGGACAACGAGGGGGACGCTCAAGCTAGAGGTCCAGACACTACCAGCTGGCTCATCAAATGTTGGGTATAATTCCACTACTCATAGTGGACAAGGAGGACATAGGCCCTACTATGGGCCCAGACAGAATCAAGGCCTAGAAGATGAAGTTCGCTGCCACAATTGTACTGGGCTGAGCCACTTTGTACGAGAATGTCCATCAACAAGGTGATCTGGATCAAATTACACAGTACAACCGCAAGCCCACAATATAACATCACTGTAGGGTTCACCATGGGTTCTCGATTCAGGGACCACACATCATCTGACTTCGGATCTATCCAACCTCCAGCTTCACTCTGAGTATACCAGTCCAGACGAGGTCACCTTTGGTAATGGCCATAAACTTCCAATCTCTCATACTGGTTCCATGTCTTTTCTATTAGAAAAATTGTCAATATCACTGTCTAATGTCTTATGTGTTTCAAGTGCCCGAACTAACCTTGTGTCTTTAAGTGCTCTCACCTGTGATAATAATGTCAGTGTTGAATTTGTCGGTAACTATTTTTTTTATCAAAGATCAAGTCACAAAGAGAATCCTACACCAAGGCCAGAGTAAGGATGGACTCTACCCTCTCTCCTCATCCACTAGTCCGCAAGTCAACCTAGCTTCAGTTGTGCCATTACTTCACATCTGGCATCAATGTCTTGGTTACACGAATTTCAATATAGTCAAGACTGCTTTACAGTCGCAGTCCATTTCCTTTTCAAATAAAACATTGTCATCGTTATGTCATGATTGTAGTATCAGAAAGATTCACAAACTCCCATTTCCTGTTTCATCTTTTCAAGCATCAGGACCTCTAGATTTGGTCTGTAGTGATCTATGGGGACTCTCACATGTTGCATCCTATGATGGTTTTCATTATTATGCAGTCTTTTACGATCATTACAACAAATATGTCTGGCTTTACTTTTTGAAACAAAAATCTAAATTGTTTACAACATTTGTCTAATTTTTCGTACTAATGTTGAAAAGTTCTTCAATCAATCTATTAAAATTTTTCAATCCGATTGGGGAGGGGAATTCCAAGCACTTACAAAATATTTTTTAGAAAATGGTATCACTCATCGTATTTAGAAAATGGTTGTGCCAAAAGAAAATATCGCCATATTGTTGAAATTGGCCTCGCTATTTTATATCATGCATCAATTCCTTTACATTTTTGGTCACTTGTTTTTGACTCTGCGGCATACTTGATTAATCGTTTACCTACACCCTTATTGAAAAATCAAACACCTTACGAAAAACTTTTTGGGGAACTTCCATCTTTTTCAAACCTAAGAGTAATTGGCTGCCTATACTATCCGTGGCTTTGACCATTAACCAAACACAAGCTCGAACTTTGTTCGGCGCCATGTGTGTTCTTGGGATATAGCAGGCAACACAAAGGCTATCGCTGTCTTGATCTACAATCGAATAAGCTGTATATTAATCGTCATGTGCTCTTTGACGAGTCTGTTTTTCTTTTCACAGATTCGAGGTTCACTGGTCAATGGGCCCATGAGTCAAATCCCCATTGGAAACTTGCAGTACTTGGGCCACGACTTCCCTGTTTTCTTTCTGATGATGTTGGGCAAAATGAATTGACCACATGCACTCCCACGGCACCAACTTTTTCCACATCAAGGCCTTCACTTGTTCCAGGCCCAGAAAATTAGCCTATTGCCCAACCAATTCTAGGAACACCATTTGGACAATCTGGGACTTCACCAACCCAATCTATTACAAGGACAAGACACAACCCTACTCAAGTGTACAAACGATGACTTGCCCTAGTGCCTTCTATAGACTTGGCCGCTGTACCAGTCCCTCTTCCACTACTGGCAGCTCCACAAACTTCTCCAACACCGTTGCTAAACCCAGGACTCTTCCAACACTAGTAGCCACTCCGGTGCCAACCACAGCATTGTCGTCCTTAGTACAACACACTCACTCCATGCACACACGGTCTCAGATGTGGAACTCCCCTACAGCATATGTAGCACAGACAGAATTGGAGACACCAACCTATTTCACAACGGCATTCAAACATCTTGAATGGAGATAAGCTATGGCGGAGGAATTCAACTCTCTAATTAAAAATCAAACTTGGGTTCTTGTCCCATGGGCTGCTGTAACAAACATACTCGACAACAAATGGTATTTAGGGTCAAATACCACTCTAACAACTCAATTGCCTGCTACAAGGCCAGACTTGCCAAAGGCTTCCAACAATGGCCTAGAATTGACTATCGCAAGACATTCAGTCCTGTCATCAAGCCTGCAACAGTCAGACTCATTCTCTTGCTTGCCCTCTCACATGGGTGGCCCATTCGTCAATTGGATGTCTCCAACGCATTCCTCCATGGTTACTGTCACGCCCCGAAAATTAGGCATGCCAACTGCCACGGAGTAAA
>SOPF01026053.1:0-10662 GCA_012979155.1 Hypericum perforatum
AAAAAAAAAAAAATTACCATTTGATATTAGTTTCCATCCAGTTCATTATAAATTGTTACTTTATAATGGGATCCAATTCACTTTTCTTGGGAGTGGAGGTCTACAATCGAAACAAACAAGTCTCGTCCCCTCCCGTTTTATATTGGACCAGTTCTAAGTGGTTGACAAAAAGATGTTAGCACACCAACCAAAGATGCAATATTATTTAGTAACATAACCAATTAGGATATAGCTTGTACTTGTAAAATTCATGAACTAAAAAACCAACCCACAAAGAACATCAAAGGTCCAAATCCATGGGATACAGATGCAAATGCCAGAATCCGGTTGCAAGTAGCATCCTTCAAGCCTCCACGACGACGATGTTATTCGTCGATCGACCGCCACAGCCGCCGCCTCCGCAGGCTCCGCAAGCACTAGCATTGGTCGTTGTTACTGCAAGACCGCCACCACATCCTCCGCAACCACCACCGCAGCTACTTCCGCATGATCCACCACCCATTACCGCATTCTCACTAGCATTGGTTGTTGTTTCAGCAAGTTCACCACCACATCCTCCGCAACCACCACCACAGCCACTCCCGCATGATCCACCACCCGTTACCGCATTCCCACACCCACCGCCGCAGCCACTCCCGCATGATCCGCCACTCTTCACCATGTTCCCGCACCCACTGCCGCAGCCACTCCCACATCCACCGCTCTCCAAGAACTGATAATTAGCAAGAAAGTTAAAAGAATAACTGAATTTCTCTGTAGTATAAATTGATGAAACAAATAATTCAACCTAGATGTTCTCAGCAAAACCACGTGAAACTAGTCCTAACAAAATAAGATGACCCAATGTTTCAAGAGAGAGCTTCTGTCTGATATGAGTCCTTGGAGGAAATGTCTATTAGTCTATGGTCACCACATTACTTAGAATTGGCCATTCTTTATACACGACAAGCAAGTGAAAATTTGCAGTGTGGATAAAGATAAAACATTAAGAACATCACTATGTACCTCCCCTGGTATGGCCGTACGAGGAGACGGAGCTGCGCCTCTATACATGGCACCCGCCTTCCTGTACCTTGTACCGAAAGTCTGTTCCCACTGCTTTACAGTCGCAGAAAACCCAACATCCAACTTCTTTCCCTTAGTTCTGTCAGAGTCCATGTCATCATGCTCCAATATCTTACCAAGAGCTTCCACCAAATCATTGGAGTAGCATACAGGGTGCAACTGGTGTGAATGCCAAATGAGATCGATGTCGTAAGTCGGAACGCAAAATTGCCTCATGGATCTCTCCTTGTTTCTTTTTATCAGATGAAGAAATCCCTTGTATCTAGCCACAGCTTCTTCGAGGAAAATCTCGTTCTTCATATGCGGTCTAGAGACCTGTCCACAAACAACAGTAAGTATGCAGCCGAATGAAGTTCGAGAACTTAGCAACTAACTGCAATGCTTCACAAACTGGTACCTGATAGAAAAAGGGAATCTGCCTATTAACTGCTGAAGCCAAATCATACTTTGTGGACTTCTCAAACCCAGACAATCTGTCGGTGTCAGCATCAGAACTAGGCCTTTCCAGGTTGAAGTCATAAGGCTCATCTGGGTAGAGCGCATTCCAAATCTTTTGAGTTTGCGATCCACAAACTTCTTTCGTTGAAGACACAACATTAAAATAGCCCAAGATCCTCCCGAAAAGTTCCTCGCAGTCAGATCTGTAACGAACCTATGTCACAAAGAAAACATCTCATCAATTAGCAACCAAATACTTAAAGATTGTTGAAAGGCAGATTTAGTTTAGAAGCATACTGGATTCAGCCGGTGGCAATGCCAAATCCACTCGCAATCAAGGGGAACAACCAGGGGACCATCAAAAATTGGCGATTCGGAATGCTTAGCCAGTAAGGGGAGCCAACAAGCATTGTATCTGTCACAAATTTATAGACTTAATAACATCCAGCAACCATAGTACCCTGTCAAGGTAGTATTAAAGGGGGCACGAGTCTGACAGTGCTTCTCGTGACTTTAAAGGGGGTCGTGCCAACACAACAGACTCATGAGTCACGTTAGAGTAATTGGCCTTGATACTATATCGGGTTTTTCATATCCTACCCAAAAGCATAAGGTAGTGAGTAGTTAGATCACCACACTTATAAACAGGCCCACTACACTTGCCGGAAGCAACATCCGATGTAGAATTCTCTCCAACAATAATAGCACAACATAATCTCAAAGAACATATCAAGCAACCAACCAACTTGTGGAAGTTCAAATTCCAATGGACAACCTGTAGATGGCCCTCTCAAGGGCAGGGGCTTCATAGAGCCATCTGTTCCTGTCAACAGCTGCAAGAAACCGAAGTTGCTGCTTAGCAGCAGCGACAAGGTCCAAGCTCAACCCGATCTTCTGAGCTTCGATCCACTCTAGCTCTTGCTCCATCTCCCTCTGTGTCTCCATTATTCTTCAAGCTTTTCACCTAATAAAAAGAAAGTATCCACACTCATAACACAAGCAATCGCGTAATTCCAATTAACCCCGGAATCCAAACAGGTTGACACGTTCTCGGACAAATCAAATCAAGACATCATTAAAAGAGATCCTTGGTCCTTTCCCTAACCTGAAACTCTTCTAATTCTTGATCAGACAATAAAGTATAAACCCACGTAAACAAGTAATCATTTTTTGTGCTTTCCAAGTTCAGAGCAATCAAAAGAAGAGGAAAGGAAGAACCCAATTCCGGTTTGTTAATAAAGAACTCCTCAAGTCTCGAACTTGATACAAAAAAAGCAGATGGCTTTTAGTTCTACCAGATTGAATGAATCATAAAGAAGAGGACTTTGTTTACCAGTTGAAGCAAATTCTCTTCTGGGTTCTTCTGGCTAATAATGTACTTGCTTTGATGGATTTTGTGTGTTCGTGATTGTTGATCATTATATAGAAGGGACCAAGGACTAATAAAGTGCTTTCTTTTTGTCGTTAAAAAAAACCAAAGCCTTTGATAACGTACAGAATAAGAAAGAAAGTACACGGCTGTACTGAATTTATTTTTGTTGTTCGGTTTGCAGTACAATAATACTTGCATATTAAGTAGTAAAATTTTTATTTAAACAAAAAAATACCTGATGAATATAATATAGTATAAAAAGATAATAAAAGTGAAAAAAATCATCATATACTATGACACACCATAATTAATCAGGTATTTTCTAAAAAAATAATTAATTAGGTAAGATCATTATGACAACAATAAATGAAAATTAGTGGGATAAGATTCGACGATAAGATAAGACTTGGATAAAAAAAATTGCACCTGGTTGTGTGTTTGACAATAATTTTTTTGAGGGAGTGATTGACAATAAAATTGTTTGTTTCTTGACAGGTTTAAACAACTGCAAGATGTCCACAAGCGAAAAGGATTTAATTTTTGTTTTATTGAACAATACAAATTCAACTCAAATATTTCTCGATGCTTGTTATAACATCTCACAATTTTTTCGGATGGGAACCAAGAGGCAGATTTTCGGACAGATACTTTACCCCATTGATGTTCTTTTATGCATTTTATATGGAGTCAAAACCAGTGATGATAATAATGTGAAGTTGTCGTCACTGTGTTGTTTTTACATTTGTGTTTTTGAAAAATAAATGTGCGGTTATTTTTATTATAATGATTCAATGTATCGTTAGAATATTTGTGTCGTTATTGAACAACGACACAAATGTGACGTTATTGGCCATGTTGTCAGAATGATGTTAATTAATGATCAGTAATTCAAAATCATAGAATTCGATCCCATTTTAGATGCTCACTAATTTCTAATTATAAGAAAATGAGGTTGGCTCGCCAATTTTGCCATCCTCTTTCCCTCGTACAAAGCGTGAGTGTGGGAGGCAGTTGTTAGTACAAAAGCTGCAAAAGTATTGACTCTTGTTTCGTACAACAGCAGCAAAATGTCCAAGCACCAAAAGCGTGACCCGCTCATGTTTATCCTCATTTTCTTCTAGAGCTGGGTTTCGCTAATAGTGTGTTTGGAGAAAATGAAAAGCATTGGGAAGTTCAAGAAATTACGTTGCATCAAATTAATTATGTTAATCATTCTAAAAAAACTTAAGGACTAGGACAACTATCATATGCTGTTTGGGATCCGTCATCTCAAACAGAGGCCAAAAGCAAAAGCTGCTTATGGAGTAGTACATCGGAAACTTAAACTGCTAAACCTTTACTTGGATCAATCAGACCATCTCATTTGTCCAAAATATTCTCAGATTCCTTTGCTACTAATGAACAATACGCGGGAACAAAATCATGTCATAAATATACAGGTCAAAGTCTTTTGACTTCAGTACTATAGTGTTTCCCTAACCAGAAAAGGAAGCAGCCAACCGATCCTCGCCCGGAAACAGCTATGATTCATTTTGGAGGGATACCGATCTGTCGAAGTTGCGAGTGCATGGCTTGGATTTCACGACTTTGAAGTGATCCCGCGGGGGACTAATAGTTCAGTCCACCGTCTGTGGAGGACTCTGCTTCTGGTTTTTCTTCTTCTCTTTCTTCTTTATCTCCAGTTTCTATCCCGGGTGTAGCTTTTTCCATGTATTCCTCTTCGAGTGTGTATTTCAGCATCAAAAGCCTCTGTATGACAATTGGCTGAGACATCTTTTTGGCTTCCCTAATATCTGTGTCCTCCTTGCTCAGATGGTAGGCATCGAGCATGATCTTAATCCACTTGTGGAGCTCCTTGGGAGTTCTGCTCAGTGATAAAAGGTTAATTTATGAGTTGGACAAGAATAAACAAGAGCAAAATCAAGGGAGTCGTCATACGTACGTGTATAAAGCATATGGGTCCTTGGCCTCTTTATCATCACCCGGCGAGAATGCTCTAGCCAAAGCGCCGAACCGCTCTTCAGGATCTGTGATGTTTAACAAATATTTAAGCAGCTTTATTTCTTTTGGTGCAATGCTTCTGAGGCTGCTTTTTGTTGCCTTGTAAATGCGATACATGATCTCCTTGACCTGACAGTAAATACCAAGAGAAACAGTTTTATAAACCAAGGACTACGCTCAAACCCAAAGCACGGAAACACGTCCAGTTCATGAGTTCTTTAACTAAATACCAAGAAAGTCTACATCAGAGGCAATCACGAAGTTAAGAGAACTAAAAGATAACTGCATTAACAAACTAGAGTCCTCTTCAATTTCTTCCGGAGGTCATGCAAATGAGATAGAGATCACAATCGTACCTCATTCTTCATAGTAGGGGATTCTTTTGCTGCCGCCCAAGCACTGTTTATTAGTAGGATCAAGGAAGAGTCAAGTGCTTTTGCCTTGGCTAGGCCTTTAACCTTTTCGCATGCTGCATCCACTGATTGCGAATTCAAAATATCATCAAATTTGGCCTGCGCAACATCTAAGTTCTCGACGAACTCCAATGTTTTATCGAAGGCACTCACAGAAGACAAGCATCTAGCTCCTAGCCTGGCCATTGCTGCGCAGAAAGAGAAGGAAATGGATGAAGACAACCTCATGCAATCGTTGGAGAGTCATCAACCAGTGAAAGCCAGAAATTATAAAGGTTGTCCATTTTGGTAAACAAAATAAATGTCTTTAACATCTCTGTATCAACCTAAAACCCGCAACTTGTTCACACTCGCAACATAAGGAAACAAGTTAACTCTTGACTTTGATCCAAAACAAAAGCAACCCACATCTTAGTCTCTCTGAAATACGGAGATAAATGTGAGACTGAACAAACTCATGGGAAAATAAGCGCACTTTTAAATCCACATTCCATAGAACAACCATTTACGACTCCGGTACAAAGATGTTTTTACTATCTGTAGCTTTATACCATTCAATTGCAGGTGCCCTACATTGCCATATCTAAGAAATGATAATAGAGGATAATAACAGCAAGAAGAAATGGTACAAAAGAAATCATACATCAACTATTAACATTTTAAAAGAAGAATCATTGCAGTACTAGTAGGAGGCCCAAATTCTAATGCAATTACCATCTCGATCCTCCAAACTATTATTAGTTTCTGAAACAAGGGTAACATAGCGAAAGAAATCGCTAGTGAAGTCCTTGCGCCTCTTGGTAACAATTGCATTAAGGTCAGTTGGGTTGTCCTGAATCTCCTTGATAAGATCATGGTGCTTATCCATCTCGTCATCAATCTGCAACGCTCATTCCTGAGTACATAATTGAGAGAAAGAAGCCAAACCAAGACCAGTCCACACAATCACCCCAAGTGAAAGAAAGACTCGGGTTCGAGCTGACTAACCTTCTTGACTTTGCTTGCTAGGTTGATAAACTTCTGCTTCATAGCAAGATCAGTCTCCCTATCAGCTCTAACCTTGCACCTCAAATAGAATCTCTCCCTGTACTTCCTCCACTCCTCCCTAAGCACCAAGTACCTTTTCCACTCTTTAACTCTCTTCTTCTCCTTCAAGAACAAGTCAATTACCTTATCACAGAACTGGGTCATAGTGTACCCTCTACCTACTTCCACATCCACCTCATCACCCTCCTCCACCACCACAGTACTACTAGTACTAGTACTAGCAGTAGCCACACAACCTAATAAACAGAACCCAAAAACCAGAAAACACAAATTAGCACTAAATTTGGCTCCTTTACTTAAAAAAAAAACTAAAAAAATTGGATCTTTGGGTACTTACTGGTGAGGAGACATGGGTTTTTACTTCTTTGGGTGGGTTTGGAGAAATGGGTTCGAGGGAATTTGTCAAGCAAGGAGCTTGGGGTTGTGGGGATGATGCAGAAGGAGGATTTGGAGGAGGAGATAGTAAGTGGGTCCAGAACCAAGAAGCTTAAGCTGTTCATTGTCTATGGTGGAACTGGAAAGTTCAAGGTTTTGGGGGCTTTAGGCGAAATGGTGGTGGATAGATGAAGAGAAGAATTCTTGGGTGTTACCAAACGGTGTCGTGCGGTTCTTATTTCTCATTTTATTTTCATGTTTTTGTGAGAGAGCTTTTGAGTGTTCTGTTCTGGAACATAGTTTTGCGGAAAATTATGTGATTTCCACCTTTTATAATAACGCTCATTTTGTGTTGCCGTAAAATATGTTTGAGTTGAAACAAAAGTATTTAAACAAAAAAAAAACATAACGGTTTGTTGTTTAGGCTCTATCTTGATTTATGACTATGGTATTTATAGTTATATGACTAAATTCAAACTTGAATATTGTTGTCCATTGAGCCGTAGAAAATGAACTGTATACTCAATTTAAAATTTATATCAAACTTAAAATCTCAAGATAATGTAAATTTCAATGTTTAACATTTATAAAATAATTGTATCACTATTACGGTAGTGACCTGATAATCTTAGGGGCGGAGTAATTTCAGTGGAGCACTTGCCCCACACTCTCTAATGTGACTCCCTCTCCGTATAATCTCAATAAGTTTTTTCAATCAAAGTATATTCTACCAATGTTTGTACCAACTTTAATTTTGTCAATGTGTAATTAACGAGTCATATGAGAATAACAATATATACTAAATTAATTTTCTCTGATACACTATCATAATTTTCATAGTCAACTCAAAATCATAATCAAGAAATAAATATATTTTTATACTTATAAACAAAATCATCTATTGGCGATAATCTTTCCAAATTTTGTTCTATTTCTTATTTTATTTTTTTGACATTTAGCGTCCAAATAACAAGGAAATTAGTGAAGTCATTTTCTTCATGGTTATAGACTTTTTGTAAGGAAAACTTAGGCGATTTGGTGACTACTATGCATATTGGACTTATTTTTTTCATGTAAACTTTTTTAAATTTTTGTAACGGCGTGAAGTCGATTCACCAACTTGGAAAAAACGAAGTAAGATTTGTTATAATCTTACCTATTAAAAAATGGGCGAAGACTTTTTTTTTTGGTGAAAAAAATGGGCGAAGACTTTGTCCGTGAGGAAGTTGTACATATGCATAGGCCAAAGAGGGAGGATGAAGAAAACAAGATTAGGCCATCTATCCTTGTCGATCCAAACAATCCTAAACCGGATTCCTCAAAGAAGACATCCTCTTGCTAAGCTGCCTACAACCTTGGAACCATCTCCTTACACACACTGCCACCTGTTCTTTTGCTGTAATAATAAATCATCAATTTCAACTTCTTCCCCAACCTCTTTCTCCTCTTAATAAACCCATCCCATACCCTCCTTTCCCTTAATCCTCCTCCACTTCAACAAAAATGGCTCACAGGAACAAGAACAATCGTCATGAAACGGTAATAGACATGAGGAACAAGCCAGTGAGCTTCAGTGGAGGGCTGGAGTACAATGCCTTGACCTACACGGTAACAAAGAAGGTTAAAGTTGACGGCAAGTGGAAGAGCCAGGAGGCCGACCTGCTTCACAAGATCACCGGGTACGCGCCGAAAGGGTGCGTCACGGCCGTGATGGGCCCCAGCGGAGCCGGGAAATCGACGTTCCTGGACGGGCTGGCCGGTCGGATAGCCAGCGGGAGCCTCAAAGGGAGGGTGTCGCTTGATGGGATGGAGGCCAGCCCTAGCCTCATCAAGAGGGCGTCTGCTTATATCATGCAAGACGACCAGTTGTTCCCGATGCTCACTGTTTATGAGACACTCATGTTTGCTGCTGATTTTAGGCTCGGGAATATCCCTACCATTGAGAAGAAGCAGACGGTTGAGACTATGATCGAGCAGCTCGGTTTATCTGTAAGTACTTATTTTCTTGGAGAGTGTCCAAAAGTTGCAAAATAGAAAGATCTACTTGCTCACTATTTTAAGATTTTAGATAAAATATAAAAAAAAATTCTATGTTATCATAGCAAATTACTCTAACGAGTCTGAATTATATACTTGCACGACCCAATTTAAAAGCACGAAAAGTAGTATTAGACTTTTGAAAAATGCAAGTTGGATAAGTTTATAAGGTGGAAGTATCCACCTACTTATATATTATATCAGGTTCGGATTCTGACTTTGAGTAAAAGAGATTAATGTTGACTTTTTTCTTGATGTTTTTGTTTATTATAGTCGGCCCGAAACACCTTCATCGGTGATGAGGGGACGAGAGGAGTATCGGGAGGAGAACGACGAAGGGTTTCCATTGGGGTGGACATAATCCACGGCCCATCTCTACTCTTCCTCGACGAGCCAACCTCGGGCCTTGACTCAACCAGTGCGCATAGCGTCATCGAGAAGGTCCACGACATTGCGAGGTCCGGGAGCACCGTGATCCTGACAATCCACCAGCCGTCGTCAAGGATCCAGTTGCTCCTGGACCACCTCATCATCCTGGCCCGTGGGCAGCTTATGTATCAGGGCTCGCCCAAAGATGTGACCCTTCATTTGGGCCGGATGGGCCGTAAAGTGCCCAAAGGAGAAAACTCAATCGAGTACCTAATTGATATTATTCAAAACTATGACAAATCCGAACTAGGCGTCAAGGTAATGGCCGAATTTGCACGTACGGGCATGAAGCCCCCTCCCTTGGAGGATGAGGAGGACATGTCAGTGTCCTCTGTCATGCCGACCCCGCCGCCTGCTCGACGGGGCCGACAACGAGGCAGTGACCAAAAGCGGAGTGGCGGGATGAGGATACCTTTGGAGGGCGAACCTGATGAATTTGATCATAGTCTGAGGAGCCCATATAACAACACGCCGAAGTCATGGAGTGCCAGCGCTAGTGGAGTGATGCAAACCTTAATGTTCACGCCTTCTCGTCAAAGAGGGGACAAGAAAATGCAACAGAATCCAGCAGGGTGAGAATTAATCAATTAATCCCATAAATATTATTGAATTTTCACTGGCCACCATTTACCAAATATGTTGTGTACATCCGAAAAACTTAGCCAACAAGGGATTAATGAAACTAAACATTATTTAAAAATACTAATAAGGGCTGCTATAACGGTCGTATTGTGACTTTTTTAATTGATAAATGTTTACATTTGGTTACAATTTGATTGAAGTTGTACCTGTTGTGACGTTCATATATGTTGGAACAATCGTTGCTTTCACAAAAGTAATAACATTGTAGTTTGAACATGATCATAAAAAATATGTAAAAATTAAGAAAGATTTTAGCTGAAGTAAATTAAGAAAATTGAATTAAATTGAGTGTCATCAAAATTATTGTGGATGTTATTTGCAGTTCGGAGCAGGTGCTATACGCAATGTCAAGCGAGGTCCTACCAAGCACACCGACCCCTCACAGCAGCGACTGCACACTAGACGAGAACGACTTCCTGACACCCGACAGGCTGAGCCACCGAGCTTCCATCCACCGGAACCTCGGCCCGAAGTTCGCCAACTCCTTCGTCGCCGAGACGTGGATCCTCATGCGCCGGAACTTCCTCAACATCTCCCGGACCCCGGAGCTGTTCCTCTCCCGGCTCATGGTCCTCACAGTCATGGGCTTCATGATGGCCACCATGTTCACCAACCCGAAGTTCGGGCCACAGGGCATCACCAACCGCCTCTCCTTCTTCATCTTCACCGTCTGCGTCTTCTTCTTCTCCTCTAACGACGCCGTTCCCGCCTTTATTCAGGAGCGCTTCATCTTCCTCCGTGAGACCTCCCACAACGCCTACAGGTATGGGCCGAGGTGTTTTTTAGTAAGCAAAATTTGTTGGAGAATTGGTTTTAACCAATGGAAGAGATTGACCCAATTGA
>SOPF01026053.1:10672-46770 GCA_012979155.1 Hypericum perforatum
ATATATATACATGTCAAACCATAATTTACTAATATTAGTTCCAACAAAATTTTCATTTATAAAAAAAATAAACCGTCAAAGTAACTAATTAAACTTAATGATTGTCACACCATTTACTTCTCTAGCACTTTTTGCCTAAATAAATCTACTAAAATAACCTATCTAAAATCATAGCTAGATAAGCTATGCACGTCTTCTGATATATTATATAATATATATATATATACACACACACACACACATGTATATATATCTTTTTCTTTATATTGGTTAAATCTCATAATAAAGTTTCCTTCTAAATTTTCATAAATTAAATTTCTTTCCGAGATTAAAATTCTATCATTATTATCCGAGAAGTTTTTAAGAGACCATTCTAATCCCGCTAATTCTTCCTGGTTTGTTTTAACTGGGTCAATCATTTTTATACTAGCTAGATTTTCTACTATTCTTTCTATGTTTATTTTAAAATTCATTCCAGACCTATTGCTGGCTTTTCCTAAGATACCTATGCTCATTACGTGCATGCAGGGCCTCTTCTTACACCATCTCCGGGCTGGTGACCTACCTCCCCTTCCTTCTCCTCCAGTCCGCCTCCTATGGTCTCATCGTCTGGTGGGCACTCAAACTTCAGGGACCCTTCTACTACTTCCTCCTTGTCCTCTACGTCTCCCTCCTCTCCACCAACTCATTCGTCGTCTTCGTGAGCTCCATCGTCCCCAACTACATCCTCGGGTACGCGGCCGTCATCGCCTTCACCGCCCTCTTCTTCCTCTTCTGCGGCTACTTCCTCAACAGCCACGACGTTCCACCGTACTGGAGCTGGATGAACAAGATTTCCACAATGACTTACCCCTACGAGGGCCTCCTCATGAACGAGTTCCAGACCGACCAGGTTTTCGGCGTCATTCTGGGGCCGGATGGTCGGCCCCAGAACCTGACGGGTAATGGGATCTTGGGCGCCCTCGGGATCTCGACGGAGGAGCACCGGAAGTGGGAGAATGTGCTGTTTATGCTCGGGTGGGCGGTGTTCTATAGGGTTTTGTTCTATGTCGTGCTTCGTTTCTTCTCCAAGAACCAGAGGTCGTAATTCGATGGATTATTAAACTATATAATATTTATTTTATATGTAGCTTGATGATACATATTTACTTGAATTATTTTTATTTTGGCTGATGATATTCTATGCTTCTTTATTAACAAGACATGTAATCGACAATTCCTCAAGGGACAATTAACTTTTTTTTCTCCGATCACTATCTGGTGGCGTTCCTTAGTGGTGTTATGCTTAGAATATACTCGTTCCATTACATTGCCTCGACGAACTCGATAATATAAGTCGATTGAAGACCAATTACATAGGATATGAGATTAACACAAACGTGTTATTATAAAAATGTTTGTAGTCAAATGACATAAAATGTTATAAATGAGTAAGTAGCAGGCTCAAGATTCAAACTTGATTATATCTAAAAAATTATCTTAATCTGTAACGCACAGTTACACTTAGTTCCCAAAAAAATTTGAAAGATGAGATTCATAAGTTACAAGTTGGAGCGCTAGTAATACAATATCGAAAATCGTCCGCGTTAGTAATAACTTACTTAAATGGTGGCGGCTTCATCAATGAAGTTTAGAAGCTCAAAATAGAATTTTCTTCCCCTAACCGTCAACAAAATATGGTTTTTATGAGCTCACAGACTCAAACATTTCTTATATAAATAAAATGGGCTTGCTATATCATTAAATTGTCTGATTTTTTAATTAACTAGTTGATATTAGGAGGTGAAAAAATGTTATTATATTTCCAGTCATCACCTTTATAAAATAGAAATAGGATTAAAAATCTTACTGGTTCTTTATCAACTGTTCCTTCTATAGAGGACCTAGTCCTATAATGATGGCAATAGAGAAAATTTGCAGGTTCTGTTGAATTCTTAACTGGGAGAGAATAATTGACCATGGTCTTTAGTTTTTTATTTATTTAGAATATGTCCTTTAGTTTATCTGACAAAAGTTGCAAGTTTAAAGTGCATTATGGTATGGTTGCAACATGGAGGTACTTCAAAGGTTGAATGTAAGAAAAGAGCTATTGCAAGATAACAAACACAATACGATGATAGAGAGTTGGCAAGGAGATCCATGCCTTCTGGAACCTTGCCCAGGTTTGACATGCCAGAACATTAGAGGGATCTCCATCATCACTAAGCTGTAAGTCATGTCATTAGACCCTATAGAAAATATTTGTGGCTCACATTAAGGGTAGCCAAATCTGCTAAACGATGGTACAAACTCTTCGTGGCACTTCTTCAGCAATGTCGCCATGAGACAACTTCATGGGCCAATCCCACAAAGTATTGCGAACCTAACCAACCTACAGGAATTGTAAGATGCAAAGATTTATAATACTCAAAGAATAGTTTGATATTTCACCTGTTGAACAGTCCTAATGCTTTTGATTTCTTCTTGTTTGCAGGAACATCAGCAACAACCAGTTCACAGGACAAATCCCCATGTCCCCACTGACTTCCGTACTAACATTAGTGTAATTCTCTTAACAACGAAGTCATCGATTACATATTTCTGCAGCCAGAGCATCAACAGATTCCCTACTCAAAGGCAGATTGGAGCTACAACAATCATTTCCTGTCTTAGAAATGCAAATGTTTTACCACAACTACCTCCCACTGGCCCCCATTTCCAATTGCTAGTAGCATTTTTCAATCATTCTGCATAATTTAATGCTTCAATTGAAAAAAGCAGTTGTCTCACACCTCATGCACTTGCTTATCAGGGATCTCAGCCACAACGACCTTACAGGACCTCTTCCTGAATCACTTATTTCACTCCCAAAACTAACAACCTTGTAAGTAATTGCTAACTAGAACATATCTTTTTTGCCTTTTCTATGCAAAACCGAGCTCAAGTGTCCAGGTCTACTGAATATCTATCTTACTTGCATCCCACTAATTACCTTTCTATTTCAGAAACTATGGGTGCAATCCTAACCTTGCTGCAGAGCCTCTAATCATTAATTAGCAGCTCAAGAATTTACATTGTGTGAAATCTTTATCAATGCCGATCTTTCTAACAGGAATTAATGTCAGGATTGATGCATGACTCTTTAATCTTCTCACTCTTTAAGTATCTACATCCAGCTATGGAAAATGTGACATACCAGGGGCAACAAGTAAGATGCAGAAGCTTGTCATAAGCTCTATAGCATGCGGATCATTCCTCGTCAACACTATAACTGGAATTGCTCTGGTTTTCGAACATGTAGACAAAAATTAATGAGGAAGACAAAGCTTGAAGGGAATCCATGTCCTATGACGAAGAGTAAGTAGACTTTCTATTCTTGTGCTTATTCACTAACTTATAGGTGACCATTAGCATCCACTAGATGAGCTTCAACTTCCTTGACAAACTGTAATTTAACTATTTTGACACTCTGAACCATGAAAGCACAAAAATCCAAAGCTATTTCCATGTATTTACCTCAAGACTACCAATTGCAGATGCTGTATTTGCGATAACATTCACAGACATTTTCATGTTCAAGTCAATAAACATCGTGATCTATAGTATCGAGATCATAGATAGAGCCACACACAAGTACAAGGCTTTCATAGGCGAAGGAGACCTTGGATCTGTATACCGTGACACACTGCCTGATGGTGGAAGTTGCTGATAAGGTTTGTTCGGCCACCTCAACCCAGAGGACACGGGAATTTGAGAATGAGGCACTAATTTTCTGTATTATAGAAATAACAGATCTCTCTCATCTTTTGAATGTATAATAGACCGACCATATGGTTGAGTATTAAGATTGATTCTTTTTCAACAAATCTTCCAGTTAAATCTTCTTTCAGCTATTAGACATGAAAACCTGGTCCCCATTCTTAATAACTGTTGGGAAAAACGACCAGCAAATTCTTGTCAATCCATTCATATCTAATGGCTCACTGCAAGATCAGTTTTAGAGTACTTAAATTCAAAAGAATCCAATAACTGGCATGTTTGATTTCACATCTTTCTAGTTACAAAAAACATGTAGCTTAGCAGGGAAGGCATCAAAAAGGAAAACATTGGACTGGCCAACCAGACTTTCTATTGCTCTTGGTGCTGCTCGAGGCAAGTAGCATGCGAATTCAAGAATTTAGTGAACTCGCCTCCCAGAGACGTTAAACAACTAAAGTTGGCTCTTGTATGTGTAGGGTTGATGCATATGAACATGTTTTCTGGATGCTGCATTATACACAGGGATGTGAAATCTAGCAACATACTCTTGGATCATAGTATGACCGCAAAGGTAGCAGACTTTGACTTTTCGAAATATGCCCCTCAAGAAGGTGACAGTGAAGCTTTTTTGGAAGTAAAAGGCACAGCTGGATACCTGGATCCAGAGTCAGTAACTCATTTCATGATGAAGAGTTGCCTCAGTGTGTCATAAAGACAAACATTCACTGAACTACATAAAAAATGAAGCTTGTTCAAATCATAGACAATCATTAGCAACTGTTCGACTTAAATGATGAGTACTTACCTTTGTCCTTCAGGTACTACTCAACTCAACATCTATCTGCAAAAAGAGATGTTTTCAGCTTTGGCGTAGTTTTGCTTGAAATTATTAGCGGCAGGGAGCCTCTCAACATACACAGGCCACGGCCTGAGTGGAGCTTGGTTGAATGGGCAAGTCAGAGACAGCATAGATACGTGATATATCTAACCAGACAATTGTTAGTACTCACAGGAATCCTTCACTTTGCAATGACTTAAAAACTTATTTTCTGCAGGCAAAGTCTTAGACAAGGGAGTCATGGATTGATGAAATTGTAGATCCTAGTATTAAAGGCATGTACAATGCAGAGGCATTGTGGAGAGTGGCTGAGGGGCATTGGCATGCATTGAACCATTCTCGACCTACAGACCTAGCATGGAGGACATAGTTCGCGAGTTGGAGGATGCTTTGATCATAGAGAACAATGTATCTGAATACATGAAATCAATAGACTGTGTACAGCATAGGAGGGTCCAAACGCTACTCAATAATCATAGACAAAAAGACTGTTCTCACAAGGCCTCCTCCAAGCCCCACAGAACCATCACCACCTAATGCACAAGGTTTGGCCCCTCCAGGCCCAAGGTAGTCGACAGTTTATGACATGTTAATCTGAGTCAGTCTAGACGGTTTCTTTAGGTGTTATCCCAGCAGCATTGCAACTATCTTCGACATGTTGACTTCAAGAAATGTCCACCACCAAACCAAATTGCAATAACCGAAATGTTTCACCCAATGGTGTAGCAAGACACATGCTCTGCACTATGTTTGCTGAAAATACAAAAACTATTGTGTGGCCTATATGACATGGTGATGATGGATCTATGGAAGTATCCGACGTAAAGCAATCGATTAGATTAGACTACAAATAGTAATTAACCTAAAGCAGTGAGTTTTCTGCAAAAAAAAATGGAACAAAACAACCAAGCAAGCACTCCTTAAGTTGAAAGTTGAGCCGCCATTCCAACCAAGATTTGCATTCAAATTTGAAGCCTCTACTAACGGAAGTTTACAGGAAGCATCAACTCATAATTCGGAACAACACGATCTATGCAAGGAAAACACTTCAATTCTAACTAACTACCTCTATATAGCAGCTAAGCATTGCTGATCTAGAGGCACAGACACCCATCCGACAACTTTAAGTAAGTCCACAGTAGAACAAACACGAAGCCAGCAGAACAAGAGCTCGAAGCTAGACTACCAGAGATCAACCCCAGGGGCTATGGATCACCAAGCAAACCCATGCTCTAACTAGAACATTAGCGAAACCGATGAATCCCAACAGGTGCATGAATATACATCATCGTTTATTAATAACCCCTAGGATAATAAAAAAAAATACAAATATCATAAAATAATCTGTTTCACGAGCAACTCACGACATCGAAAGGCAAAGACATAACCGCAATCGAAGGGTTTAGGGATTAGGTGGAGAAAAGGGAGGGGTTGGCGGTGGCGGTACTGACTTGGACCTCGAGGAGCTGGAGGCGGCGGTCGAGGGTGTCGAGCTTCTCGTTGAGGGAGGCGAGCTTGGACTTGGTGGTGGCTTCGAAGTGGAGGAGGAAGTCGAAGAGACGCCGGACGTTGAGGGAGATGTGTGATATGAACTCCCTGTTCTCCCAATCCGCCTGAACCGCTATTCCCACGTTCACCGCGTTCGTTATCCCTCCCGCCCGAGCCATCTCTCTCTCTCTCTCTCTCTCTCTCTCTCTCTCTCTATCTCTCCGATCACCGACGACTAACCGACTCCCTCCTTCTCCGACGGTTGACTTACTTCCCAGTCGTTGGTTCTTCTCTTTCTGATTTTACTTTTCTACCCTTTTTGATCCGCTGTTTGGAATTTTTCCCAGCGCAGAGAAGCGAAATAATCGATCAGATCGGTGTGGTTCAATTCCTAACTTAAAAACTTTTTTTTTTTTTGCGGTGAAAAAGTTTTTATTTTTAGATGTTTAGCATCTGGTAGGATTTATTTATTTTTAATAAAAAAAATACGGAATGGAGAAACACCGGCTTTTCATTTGGAGGTTACTTTTGGGAACTCTAGTTCCCCTTAAAAAAATAAATAGAAGATAGATTTTTATTTTCACTAAAATATTAACTGAGTTCCATACTTCCATTTCCAATCTTTGAAGGCAAGCAAAGCTTCTCGTCATCATTCCTTTGTAATTCTATCAATAAGTACTCCTAAAGAAAATTATTCAAATTAAGTTCGAGTTAATTGAAAAGATGTTAAATACTTGTTATGAAAATTTAAATAAATATCAATTAATTCTAAACCAAAAAATTAATTTGCACTTCTTATTGCTTATGTAGTTACTTTCATAATAGTATTTTGTTGGGAACCTCTGTATTCATATAAAACCGACTCTTAAAATCTTCGTAACCAAATAAATTCCTTAATCACGTAACTTGGAACAGGAACATGATGATCTTGATATCATGAGGCTCTCAATATTCACAACGTACTTTCCTAATAAATCAATTTCCAGAGTTAAATAAAAATAGTTCAATCCTCCCCTAGGACAAAAGACTATGGGCAAACATGGCCAACTGGAAAATGTAGGAAGGTGGTCTAAAGTTCCAAGCCTAGGCCGTAGCTGGTAGCAAACCGTTGTGCCTCAATAGCGGCTCCGGTGATGGTTCGCGGCCTCGGAACTCCACGAACACCTGAAATTTCGACGCCGCAAAAGTCAAACGAAGGTATCCGATTATGCAGAAAAGAAAAGCTAGGAGAAGTTGATGAACATTTAGCTGCCTAAAAATAACGAAATGCAAGGCGATTGAACATCAAGATGAACACATTTTCCAAAAATAGAAAGAAGTTTCTCAAGTTTCTGACCTGCAATGGCGGTTTTCCGCCACCTAGAGCCAGAATGGTCTCCCTGAACCTATGGCCTGTCTCTTTGACAGCCTGCGTATGCACAGAAAATTGGTTCCAGAACAATTATACAGCTAAACGGATCAATAAATAACCAGCAGTGAAGACTCTCAACAGAGGAGGAACCCATATTTCCGTTTCACGCACGAACAAAGCTAGAAGCAACAACAATGTCTAGATAATAACAAAGTTCCATAACCAGGTACCTTGGCATCTTCCAACCCAGCATCCTCAAAAGCTGAGAAAGCATCAGCTGACAATACCTCCGCCCACTGCAATCAAAGGTTTCATTTTTCAGGTGCTATTCCGAGGGGAGAAGAGACGAGAGCTTATAAATGGCACATAATATGGCAGGTGTAAACCATAAAGCTGAGTGTAGTACAGATTCAGAAAGTTTCAGAAAGAAAAAAAAAAAAGACGTCAAGATTTCCTAGCCACCAATGTTTACAAAAGCGAGTATTAACGACAACAGCAATGAACAAGCAGCTCTGAAGCTGGAGAGCGTCTATACCTTATAACTATAGTACCCGGCAGCATATCCACCTGTTAATCACAAATGACACACATTAACATTCATTGCATACCTCTCATCTGGGAGGTTTTTGGCAAAGTAGGGGGAAAAAGTGTATGATGTTGCACGAGAACCAACCCGCAAATATGTGACTGAAGCCACACAAGAACCTGTCCTCCGGTAGTGGAGGCATCAATTGCGTCTTTTCAGAAACTCTACGGTCAACGTCATAGATTGTCTCTGAACCACCTGGAATATACTTCGAGTGCAATTCCAAGTCCAAACTGGCGAATTTCAACTGGAAAAGCATAATGACGAGACAGTGAAAAGGCACAAGTTAAACAAAATTGTTCAGAAGCATCGTGATACTTGGCAATTCTTTGATTAAGGTTTCCCAGGAATCTCGGAATCTAATACTCTGCATTTTGGAAGCAGGTAATAAGAATGGCTGCTATGGCTCATTGACACTGGTTTAGTCGCAAATCAAAGCTTTACAATGGATTTGACGAAAAAGAGTCGTCGAGAAACATGACATGTTATTCCTAACCGAGAAGATCTCACTTACCCAGATATATCAGAATCCATAATCCACATAGAATATAGATGAGATAGGGGAGAATAATGTACAAAGAGGTAAATGCAAAGTCATTCAAAAAGTTTGAACCTCAAAAATGGGTTAAGAATCAAGACCCAGTAAGAGAGAGAGGGCAGATGCCATTATGATCCACTAACCTGGCGAAGACTGAGGGATCCCGCACGGAAAGTCCTTGCAGCAAGAAGCTTCAAATATACCTCTTCAGGAAGGCTCTCTCCGGTTTCATAATGTGTAGCGATTCCCATCAGAGTTTCCCTGTGATAGCCCAGCCAAGATCACAAATGACTATATGCAATGATAATTGACTAAAATCGCTCCAAACATCCAAATCTTAGGAGAAGAATCATATTCATGCTGGAATGTTCAGTGTAAATGTACTCATCACCATTGGAGCATAGCACCGTTTATTATAATCGAAAAAGGTAGCAAACCTGTGATAACACCAATTTTCCATAAACTGGGAGGGAAGCTCAACAGCATCCCATTCGATCCCCCTTATTCCAGCAACAAGACCTTCGTCCTGCTTGGTTAGCATATGCTGAAGGGCGTGACCAAATTCATGGAAAACTGTTTCAACCTGCAAAAAGTATTTCCAGTCAACTAAACTGCATGCCATCAGGCTACTCAAATCATCTAGATAACACAACTTATTTTCCTTGAACACACACAGTAAGGTGCACCATATTGGTTAGCAAGATCCATGCAGCCATGTCACAAAACCAAATGGTTGCAATAACTGAATCAGCACACTTTGAAGTTAAGATGGAAACAACTCAAATGTAAAAGAAGTTACATGTCAGATCACATCAACTGAATCATTCAATATATAAGGTACTTTGCATATTCAAGCAAAAGCTAACAAGACAATTAATGTTTTAACAGCCAGAAAGTTGTGGAAACAAATAATAAGCCATCAATTAAAAACCATTAGTTGTAGCCCAAGCAACTTGTAACCACAGGCCTAAGTTAGACTACACAAGATAAGGAGTGATTTGCTCTATCTCGAAATCTAATGCTCCACGTAGAACATAGATTAGATTAATGCACAAAGAGAGCAAATACACAACAAAGTAGTATTTGAGCCTCTGACGACAGAACCCCGTTTACAATAATTTCTGACAGTAACAATCTTGTAAGACTGGTATTTGGCACCCTGTTTTCCAAGTCTGGGTAAACACTAAGCTCGGAATATCACAAATAAGAGCCAATTTCCTGCAAGACAGTCGGAAGCTCACCTCTCGAAATGTCATAAGACTTGGATTTCCCCCCACGGGAGGCGTTTGATTGCACACCATGTGTGCAATAGGCAACCTTGGTGATGTTCCATTGCGTGATAAAACAATACTTCGAGCAACTACTTCATCCATCCATGCACCTCCCCTTTTCTCAGAAGGACGAGAATAAGGATCAAAATAAAAGTATGCAATTGGTCTCCCGCTGGAATCTTTGACGCAATAGAATCCGACATCTTTATGCCAAACCTATATATCAGAGAATAATCATTCAATGACAAAGTAACCCATCAAGTGAAAGTCCTACAAAAAAAAACAAGATTCATATTACCGGAGCTAGGCCATCAGCTGGTTCAATATCTATTCCAAAAAGTTTTTTTGCAAGACTGAAAAGGCCATTCATAACTTTTGGCAGCGAGAAAAATGGGCGTAGTTCTTCCTGCAAACAACAAATGGACCAAAGAACTCTTTAACACTAGGAATCATCATCTTAAAGGGGAAAAGAGACACTGTTCTTTTACTTTTCCAGTTTGCAGTAGTAACTGAACATGCACAAATTTAATACATCAGAAGATGAAATGGGATCAATTTCAACTGCTATCCTTTATACAAATCAGAAGCCAAAGTGTAAAGAGAATTACAGTAAAAATACCAAGAGAAAGCAAGTTATAACTTCTTCAAATGTAAGATGTTCAATACCAAATACCTAAAATACACCTCCCAAAACAAACTGAAAACGAAATTCGAAATTACCAGGCATTTAAAGGACCTTATGATCAATAATACAGGATAAATAGGATCCAGGCACCTCATTGATATCAAATTTTGATTCACGAAGCCTTTCTGCCCAATAATTCATGTCCCAGTGCTTTAGATCATTTGCTTCCAAAGCACCTTGAGACTTAGAGAAACTCTTGAGGTCCTCCAAATCTTCAGAAACAAATAGACAAAACCAACTGTAAGTGTTACATTCCAATGAATCCAAAAAAAAAAATCTAACAAGATTATGTTGAGAACAATGAACAGAATGTTTTCTAAACAACTAAATACACATGTTAGTCCTCAGCCGTGTATTCATTCATAAAAACATGTCAGAGAAAGTAAAGTCCGAGATCCTTCAATCAGATATATGACAGTAAGCATCTAGATATGCAGATCCAAATGCTTTAGCTTTGCAATCTGCCTTCATCAGTAGTGAAGATGCTCGGTAGGAAAAGACCATGCATCACGAGTCTTCAGTTTTTCCAAATCTTCTAAACTTAAATGATAATCTGAGAAAATGCATGATACGTTACACCTAAAAGCCTTTGTATATATTAAAATGTTTCCTCGATGCTTTTAACCACCCATGAACATAGATCCAAGAACCCTACACATACAGCACATCCATACACCTGACACAGACTAAATGTGTACATGCATATACAAAAAGTTGCACAAAGTACAAACAATTTAAAATCTTTATAGGATCAAAGATACACTGAAAAACCAAAAGCAATCTGCCTTCATCAGTAGTGAAGATACTCATTAGGAAAAGACCATGCATCACGAGTCTTCAGTTTTTCCAAATCTTCTAAAATTAAATGATAATCTGAGAAAATGCATGATACCTTACACCTAAAAGCCTTTGTATATATTAAAATGTTTCCTCGATGCTTTTAACCACCCATGATCATAGATCCAAGAACCCTACACGTACAGCACATCCATACACCTGACACAGACTAAATGTGTACATGCATCTACAAAAAGTTGTACAAAGTACAAACAATTTAAAATCTTCCATACACCTGACACAGACTAAATGTGTACATGCATCTACAAAAAGTTGTACAAAGTACAAACAATTTAAAATCTTTATAGGATCAAAGATACACTGAAAAACCAAAGGCAACTGTGTCGTTAACTATAATAGTCATACCACGAACTGCAGCATCCCAGGAAGCAGTGCGCAGCTTCTCGAGGAGTTCTTCTGCTTTTTCAACAGTAGCCATCTTGGTTGCCATGCTTACCTGTCATGGTGCTTAGGTGAGCATCAGCATATCAAACGTAGATGCCTCATACATACCACTACAATGACCATACCTCAGCATAGTTATTGTAACCAAGCAGCTTAGCTTTCTCCAACCTCAGCTTCAATATCTCCTCGATATTTGGAGTGTTATCAACACTGCCACTTGATGCACGAGTTATGTAAGCTCGATAGACCTCCTCTCTCAGTTCACGATTTTGAGCATGTTGCATGACAGCCATAAAACTAGGACCATCCAGTGTGATTATCCACGGTCCATCCTCAGCAGTAGCATTAGGGTGACCCTAAGATAATATAACAAATGTATTCAAAACATCATAGAGCTGCCTCAGCCCATGAAACATCAAGATATATCAAGAACAGAAAAAATATGGGATAATGAATGTACCTTAGACACTGCTGTCTGAGCTGCCAACCCAAGTGCAGTAGCAGGCAATCCTTCAACTTGATTCTTGTCTGTTATTAACTTTTCAAAGCTCTTTGTCGCATCAAGTACATTCTCATCAAACTTCTGAGATAGTCTTTGAAGTTCCTATAAAAAAATTCACGGTTCAGAACAAGAAACTCAGTAGGGGAAATCTCCAAAGTGATAACTAACCTCTCGCTCATCCACTGGAAATATATATCACGCCAAAAGTGTAACATCAAGTACAACATACCTGTTGTATTTTATTGAACTGCTCTCTTTCATCATCCTCAAGGGCAACACCACTAAGAACCGCTTCCTTTATTAGAGCTGCAGGCATGAACATGATTACATCAGCACACAAAACTGAAGATATGATCCATTTGCCGTCAGTGTCACCCTGACGACATAATTGCATACCCTTATGGAATGCCACACCATGACCAATTTTTTTCTTGACAGGCCTACTTTAAAAACAAATCATTTCAGGAACCAGAAGTTCTAGAGGAATCAAGCGGTTCTCAAGTGCTTAACCATGAAATAACAGAGCAGCAAGGTAACAAAGATCCGAAATCAGACAGCCACACCGGCTGGAATGACTTTTCGAAGCTAAAGACAACTTACGTACATTCCACAATACGTTTCCGGGCTTCACTTAGGGACTCCCATTCAGGAGACTCTTTAATGGCCTTGACTGCATTGTAGATGGGCTTGCTCTGACCCAACCTCAGCTCAAATTTAACCTTCTCCGGCTGCATGCCACAACAAAAAACAAAAGCAAAGACAGAAATTAGCACAAAGATGTGGAAACCGAAACCATCGATGCAACAAAACAAAGACCAACCATCAATCATCCAACCTGAACTTCCTCGATAGCAGATCGGAGTTCGGCCGTATCCTTGACAGCCTTGAGATGATTGATCATCCCCCAGACAACAGTTAACTTGTCAATGATCTTCTCCAATGGCTCCACCAACTTCGGCCACGACGGCTCCACTGCGCTCTCCAATTCCTCAAGTTCATTCTCCTACACACAAAAAAGCTCCAAAGTTTTAATGCTAAAAAAAACCCAAATCACAAAAAGACTCAAACTTCGACAAAAACCAATCAAAACAACCGAAACCCAGAAAGTAAAACGCAGATAAAAGCAGCGTACGAGGTTCTTAAGGAGGGCGCGGATCCCGGGGCGGACGTGGTGGGCCTCGACGGCGTCGAAGGGAGGGAATTCGAAGTCGGACAAGAGAGGATTTTCGCTGTCGGAAGCCATCAGGGGAGCGGAAACGGAGGGAGAAGAGGAAGAAAATCGGCGAGATGGAGAGGGGGCGATGAGGAGAGGAGTGGATGTAATTGACTTGTGGGGGAGGCAGAAGGAGAAAGAGGAGGACCAGAGGGGGCAAGGTTGTGATTTGTAGGGGTGGGGAGGGGTAAAATGGGAAAAGCAGCGGGTTTTGGAATGGGTGTGGCGTCTTAGAATTATAGGGTGGATTGAGCGGGAGAGAGAGATTCGGGAGGATGACGCCATTAGGAGGAGTAGTAGTACTAGGAAGGACTTGTTTGGTTGGAGCGTTGTTGTACTTGCTCTCATTTTGTCCCTCTTTTGGGGTTTGTTTTGTGAGTGTTTACTTACTTCCACGATGAAGAATTGTGATATGGTATGTGATTGGGAGATTCTTCGTGTTTATCTAGTAACACTAGATCAGTTGTTGATTCTTTTGGAATATTTTTAATCATCTTTAAGAGTCCTTAGTAGGGACCAGATTAATATATATATAATCATAATTTTTCGAACTATTTGATTATATATAAACGAATCATTTTAACGTATTTGACTAAATCATCCGTGTGAAAACGTTCAAATATATATGCACGAACCATTTGAATGTTATGGTAAAAGATTTAAAGTCCGATCGATTGGGCCACAATTTTAAAAACCATATTTTTGATAACTATTTCGTATGGTTCACATATTCTTTTGTTTAAAATTATAATATTTTCCAGTACCTAAAATCTCCTCGATTTCTTAATCGATCAAAATCTCCAATTCCAACCTTGAAACCCCAAATTCCCCTGCGATCAACCTCCTCCAAATATACTACATGCAGTTTTCAAACTCTAGGGACTTACTTGACCCAAAAAAAACCTACACGTGTCAGCATTTAGTATTTTAATTTAGATTAATCATTGACGAAAATGACAGCTTATCGAACAAACTGAAGAGATTAGGAACTTTGGGAAAATGAAGATAATAAGTTCATATAGCTTTATTTAGGGCCAAGTCAAAGTATCTTTTCCACCCCAATATATATACACATTTGCGAGGACGCAATACAAGCTGACCAAAATGATAGACCAATTAATTAAAGGGTTCAACTCTCATAATCTTGAATCCGCTCCAAATGTTAATACCACCGGGCAGTACAACTTCATGGAGCAGAAAATCTCTCACACATGAGCATTTGTTATCATCAGTTTACCTGTTCCGGGAACGTCGAAAAAGAGAACCACCCGTAAAATAAGACTAGACAGACGATGATGAGATATCAATTGTTGTAATGTATGTTCAAATAGTTTAGCTTACATTTGATGGTACATATAATGCAGAGTGGAGTCTGCACTTAGTTCTTGTACTTCATCGTTTCCTTCTCGAACCCAATTGTTGGAAATTGCTTGGCGTACTCTTCAACGTCAAGTTTGAGCTTGGCAATCTCAGATTGAAATTTAGGCAATGTAGCAACGAAGTCCTTCAATTTTGTTCCTGAATAGAGAAATGAAGTGAGAAGATCGAACCCGGATTCGTAGTATAAACAATGTGCAAAGATTTCATGTATTTTCAAACCTGTGGCATCTGCCTTGGCTTTCAGCGCAATCTTCACAGCAAGATCAAAGAATTCAGCAACCTTGGCGAAGTCCTCCTCGACAAATCCCCTCGAAGTAAGAGCAGGTGTTCCTGCCATAGTGAATCCAATGTAAGAAATAAACGCAGGAAGCACTCATTACAGATAGCTTGGCGATTTACCCATCCTGATGCCTCCAGGAACCATGGCAGACACGTCTCCGGGAACTGTGTTCTTGTTTGCAGCTATGTGAACTGCTTCCAGCACCTTCTCTACTCGGCTGCCATCAATGCCCTGTTCGAAGTGTACGATATGCGATCAGACAAGGGTTCCGTGCTGTTGCAATCACTTAGAATGCAACTTCTTTTAGGTCACAACCACCTTACCTTGTTCTTTAGATTAACCAAGACTAGATGGTTTTCAGTTCCACCAGAAACAAGCTCATATCCCAACTCGGATAGCCTCTGCAAGATTGGCACACTCATCACCAGAGGTCTTAAGATCCATATCTTGTCAGAATCATAAATATGAAAAGTCAATATATATACCTGGGCAAACTTTGCACAGTTGGTAAGGCATTGCTCTTGATAGGCTTTGTATTCTGGAGTCGTAGCCTGCACGTCGAAACAAAATAAATGATAGATGTCAGTAATCATGGACGTTTCACGACAGCTACTCGGATTTTGGATACCGACTCTATCAATGATAAGCCACCTTGTTGAAATTTAACAAGATCTAACCTGTTTCAGTGCAACTGCTAAGCCAGCAATGGTGTGGTTATGGGGGCCACCTTGAAGGCCAGGAAAGACTGCTTGGTTGATTTTGTCTTCGTAGTCATACAGAACCTTTCAGGAAGCATTTGAAGTACCACTGTTAGTTAGAGCACAAATGAAGCTCCATTTTCCAATATAAGACTTCTTCAGTCACAAACCTCTTTGCCTTGCTTGTTAACTTCTTTCACGCCCTTCCTGAAGAAAATCATGGCTCCGCGTGGTCCGCGAAGTGACTTGTGGGTTGTAGTAGTCACAACATCCGCATATTCAAATGGCGAAGGGATGACACCAGCTGCAACCAACCCACTGATGTGTGCCATATCTGCCAACATCACAGCTTTATGCTTGTCACAGACCTGCAGGATCGAAGAATTACGTTAAACCAACCCACATCTGCATACTCAAAAGGTGGAGAATTACATTGTTCCACCTAATTCACCGATTACTCCATATTGATGGTACCTTGCGGATGCGTGCATAGTCGTACAGCCGCGCATATGCACTGGCGCCAGCTATTATTAGCTTCGGTCGGAAAAGAGTTGCACTTTTCTCCATCTGCAACATGATGGTAACAGTTCACATTAGAATCCCTGGTGAAAGAGATGACTTGGTATCTAACAACAACGTGAAGTTAAACGAATACGTTACCTGGTCATAGTCAATGTAACCAGTGGTCTCATCCAATCTGTACGGCATTGTCTCAAAAAATATCGAGACCGCTGATATTTTCTTGGTATCAGTCTGCCCAAAATGAAGAAAACCTCGAGCTTATTCATGAACAAGCTAAAAGCTGCAGATAAGAAATCTTCTAACATGACCTCGGATTAATAAGCACCTGATAACCATGCGAAAGATGCCCACCATGAGGCAGATCTAGTGCCATGATTCTGTCATGAGCCTTTAACAACGCAGTATAAACCTGAAAATTCGCAGGAGACCCAGAGAGAGACTGCACATTGACTGCAAAAACAGAAACCCGTGTTACATTTCGACAAAGCCTTCAGCCGATAACAACGAATGGAACGTATATAACACCTCCCCATTTAGCAGGATCCAATCTGAATGCTTCTAATGCACGCTTCTGGCATAGAGACTCTGCCATGTCAATGTACCTGCATCATTATTCGCACAGTCAGGTTCCTACACCAATCGAACTGCGTAAAAGAACGAGGCAAATTGGTGTAAGGAGATAGACAGACTCGTTTCCTCCGTAGTATCTGGCACCCGGATATCCTTCACTGTACTTGTTGGTCATCACAGATCCCACGGCTTGCATTACAGACACAGATGTGAAGTTCTCCGAGGGAATGAGTTCGAGCCCCTGAAAACACCAAACACACTTCCAGTTTAGATGCCAAACAGTGATCCTTTTTGACTAAATTCTCCTACTCGCCTTATTTTATAAGATGGCGTATAGAAAGATTGCAGCCAGTAACTATGCAGAAACAACCAACACAGAGCTAGAACCCATAAATTACTTACATGTATATTGAATATTTGTCATTACTTTATCTTAAAAAAAATATAAGCTTCACTGCAGGAATATACTCGAAAGAAACTTCTAACACCTGAGTTTACCAGGAAAAAAAGATACTATCTATTTTTTGTTCTGTTCCTTTTCTAACTTTTCTTGTCAGTTAAATAATTCAGAATCAAACATTGTAGAGCTCTTTGAATTCAAAATTTTTTTTTTTGACACTTTGATATCCGTTATTTATAATGTTTAACACCACAATACCTGTGACATACATTATATGTGATATGTGATATACTTTTGTTGATATTTGGTAAAATACAACTTCAAACTTTAAAAAAATTTTGTAAATACCTATATATATACATAGACATGTAGACTTTGAATTGTTTATATAGGTACCTCACACGTGTTCAATTTATCATAAACCAGAGGACAGAAAATATTTAAAACAGCTTGTGGAGAAAAGAAAAGAAAAAAAAAAAAGATGAATGGACCTTCCATTGGCGGGCTTTCTCGAGCTCGATAATGTCGGCGATCTCCGGGTCCACCTCCACCAGCGGCGCGTTAAGCTGCTTCGGCCACTGCGCGCGTACCCAAATAAAAAATAAAAAAAATCCAATCATCACCTCCCAACTCACCGGCAAAAAAAAAAAAATAATAATAAAAAATCCATTTAAAGAAAGACGGTTACGGTGACGCGAGACTTGTCCTTCTCGTACACAGCCTCGTCAGGCAACGATGACTGCAACCAAAAAAAAAAAGTTAATATGAATTTAAAATATCGTGTTGTTGCTTGGGGAGGAAGGAAGAGAGGAGGAGGAGGAGGAAGAGGGAGACCATGTAGTAGTGGGAGGTGGCTTGGAAGAGAGGTCGTATCGGCTTGTCGATGGATGACGTCAGCCTCCGAAGCGCAAGTGCCATCGCCATTTTCCTATGCTTCTCTCTTCGCTTCTTCTCTTTGTTTTAGTGAGTGAGTGTGAGGTTGGAGAAAAAGATGAGCGTTTTGGTTAAGAGGGAGGGATGAGATTTTGGTGGTGGGAAATTATTTTTGATTTTGTCTGGTTTTAAATTCTCTTCCGAGTTCTATCCGTTGGATTGTGTGTAACAATCAGTGAGTGAGAGTGTGGGCTTTGGCTTTTCTTGGCTTCCAAACTTCTTCTCAGGAGTGAATGGGACATTGGTTTTGTTTTATAATTCTGGTTTCTCTTCACTCTTTAATCATCTAATGTTGATATTTTACTAATATAATATTCAAATTTTACAAATATCAAAGTCAATGTTACAGTCATCTACAACATTGTTGCTACAACTAGGGTGTCCTAGGTTTCTCTTGATGACAACCAAATGACACTTACTTACTAACCTTATTTATTAGAGTTATCACACAGGTCATGCAAGGATGTTAATTTTTTTTTTAATGTCGCATCACTAATTTTATTTACGTGATATGTCACTTTATCAATTTAATTATCAATTTTTTAAAAATTTGGTGGCATGTATTGAGATGAGATTGACAACATCCAGATGATGAACAAATGGTACACTAGGCGAAGAAAATTAATGATGTGGTAAACAAGCGAGACAGTTCATGTAGCTCGGATTAGTGAGTGCCACTTAATTGTGAGTAAAGTGGAACCTTATCACTTAATTAAAAAAATTTAGAAACACAAAAATAATAGTGTGTCAAATCATAGTAACACTTCGAACTATCTCATTTTTATATAAAATATTTTCAATGTTGATTGTTTTACGAATTGTTACAACACGTACTTGCATTTTTCCAACCCCAAAATTATTGGGGGGAAATTTTTATTTGCCCCATCTCAACTAATTATTTATGAATAATATGCGGAATATTCCCCAGACACATGTTGGAATAGGGGCCACTAGATATTGCACCAAAGTTTAGCCATGGAAGGCCTATCCAATATCCAAACATATCTTTTAGTGGCACATTACATACGTATCGCGCTTTGTCGTCGTGGGCCGAACATAGAACGTTGGGCTTTTGAGCCCATGGCATACGGGTGCAGCCAGCCCATATTTGGCAAAAAAACTAAAAAAGCCGAAACCGGAAAAAGAAAGTCGCTAGAAGGAGGGGTCGAACCTCCGACCTTGTGGTTAACAGCCACACGCTCTAACCAACTGAGCTATTCCAGCTTGTTGAAAATACTATCCTATTCGTTTTTAACACTACAAAACAGAAGTACACATTCGATCTTATCGAAATAAACTCGTTTTTTACCCGGTAAAATTTTATCTTTCTCCAATAATAATGCATGCATTGCAAGCACTATTCTCCTACACAAAATATTCAAAAGATACATGTACACAGGGTCGGTAGAAATATATTCTCTTGCATCTTAATTGGGTTGGTGATGAAAAAGTCTTTTCTATTTTGGTTAAGGACAAAGGGAAAGCATTTGTCACTTTGAATGAGACTGAACCATTATCATCAACTTTTAGCCTGAAAAAAAAACACTTACTTCTTTATTTTTTGGGAAAGTTTATTCAAGTACTATATAGTTTAATCAAATTTCATCCAAGTCCCTCTATTTTAAAAATAGCAAAATCAGTAACAGTCTAAACTTTGTAAAATTATTCTCATTTGAGACTCCCGACCTAGTTCAAGATCTTTTGTAAAAATTGTCTATTTAGGTAGGTAATGTGGACTACCACACATACTGTTCTTTCCAAGTGTTTGTCTGACGTAGTCATCGATAAATTATGTTGTTAGTACCTCAATTTTTTTAATAATTGTAAAAAATTCAACCTAAATAATCTTCATAATCTTCCAACTCCTCTCTTGCTTCTCCATCTCTCTTTCCTCCCTTCCCTCCTCCTCCTCCCCTCATCTTTTCTTCAACCTCCCAATTCCCAATCCTTCCTCTCCTCCCCTGTTTCTCCCTCTCCTCATAAATAGACACTTCCAAAAAACTACCTTTTCAATCCAACCTAATAAAGTTCCCCTCTTTTCACTTTCATTGCCTTCAGCTTCGATTTTGATGTCATCATGATCAACGTCGATGGCCAAATCTTTCAAACCACGAGGTTGACCCTAACACACTCAAGCTCCAATCCACTCCTCTTCCTCCCCTCGAATCCTGTATTAGTTCCTTTCATCGATCGGTGCTCCTCTCCCTCCCTATTCTTGGTCCTCCTCTCCCTCTTTCAGATCGGTGCTCTCCCGTCCAAGGTTAAAGATGGGAAAGAAAATGGGAGAGAATGAGAGAGGGGAGGCTAATGATCTTTTAAAATAAAAAATAAAATTGATACTAATTAGATAATTTACCCAGGCTCTGCCACGTCAACATCAACTAATTTAGGCCAAATGTCACGTGACATCCCACATCACCTACCTAAATAGAGCATTTTGACAAAAAGACCCTAAATCGGGCAGAAATAATTGGACAAAGTTTGACTGATTTTGTATTTTTTAAACCATATGGTACTAATATAGACTTTTTCCTTATTTTTTTTGGGAGGGTTAATTTGTCACTTTAGGAGCATTTTGACAAAAAGATCCTAAAATGAGGCGAGAATAATTGACAGATTTAGATTGAAAAATTAGGGTAGAGAACAAATAAGTAATTAAGTCAGTAACTAAATTGCTATAGTTTAAGATCTTGAATGACACCAATAATGAGAGGATGAGGAGAGAGAGGAAGAGGATGAGGAAAATATTTTTTTAAACAATTAAAAATAAATTCGATACTAATTTGATAATTTAACTATTTTCAAGCGAGCAATAATCTATCCAAGTCATTTTTACGTACATATGAGTATCAAAATGACGTCATTTGTCCTAACATTCATAAACCACACACAAGAAACCAGTTAATGATAAAAACTCAAATAAATTGAATCTCTTTTATGATTTTAAAATTAAGAGTATTTAAGAGACAGTCGATAAAATTACGTGATAATTAATAATACTTTTCCCTTGTTCTAACCATTATCGTGCTTGTTTTTTTACTCCATATCTATGCTAATACGATGTACGCCAATAAATGGTCACATATATCATCCGTCCATTCATACTTTGTTCGTGGATAAGTATCTCGAAGTTCCAATTTCAAATCTTAAAAATGAAGAAATGCAAACATCGTGTCATAAAAAAGGCACGTGAATATATGACTATGAATTTGTGTTTTTTATCTTCAAAATATAAAAAATGGACTATAAAGAATATCGGTAGTAATATGTTAGAGAAAATCCTTGAATTTTCTATATCAAATTCAACCCCTTAAAACAATAGGAAAGATGCAAAATTTTAATAATAATTCAAATACTATAGACTTTAATAATCTAATATCATTACTTATCTTTATCACTGATTAAACCAAATTAGTTAATTTAGCTAAAAAAATACCGCCCTAATTGGCACTAGACTAAACTTTGTTTCTAAGCATCTACCGATACTGTTAGGTGGGATAGTACATCACATAAATTGTTAGGTATCCAGAAAATCACTTCTATCTTTCCAAATACTATTTATTATAACTCCATTTAAATTATTATGCTCTTGTAGCAACCAAATTTAAATTTTCTAACTCGCGAGGAAGAGGCCCAGCCCAGCCCAACACAAGAACAAACCCAGCTCACATTAGCGTGGGCCCCACCTTCCTAGTTTTCCCGACGCAAGCAAGACAAGATATTTCCTTCTTCCCTCCCTGTCCGAGAGAATCATCAAGTCCCTAAAACCCCTCGGCTCCATCTTACACTATACTTTTCGACCAAAAAAATAATAATCTTACACTATACTTGCTTCTTTGTACCATCTCCAAACCGATGAAGAACATGTAACGCTACGAGGGACACGCGTCGCCGTTCCCTTAGGCCAATGATGATACTACCGAGAGCTTCTGCTTTCTGGGTTGTGCCTAAAGTGTCCTTCTTTGCTTTGTTTTGTTGAATAATGTCTGGGAGTTCCAATATCTCACGTGGGTTTGTTGTTTTCAAGGGAAAGTTGCAATCTTTGGGTTTGATTTAGTGCAAGGAGGTTATTTTTTAGTGATATAATGTGCTTATTCTTGGTGGTGGGTTTGTTTTCTGGCTTTTGGTCTTTCTCGATGCCCCGTTTCCTTTGCTTTATGTAAATGGTTGATGGTGGGTGCTGATGCAGAATGTTGAATGCTGACTCAATTTGGATACAGGAAAACATGTTTGTGCATCTCAGTTGAAAAATTGTCTCTTGATGAAGGATGATGATGGCCTCGGAACTTGAATTCTTGTGCTCTGGGGTGTTTGTTAAGTCAGAAGATTGCTGTTGACTCAGTAGAAATGTCTGCAGCATGTTGAAGGTGGGCATGGCTGTACCTTGTGCTTCGATTTGTGGTCTTTTCTGTTTGACTATTTGTTGGATGCTGTTAGTTTTTGTTCTTTTTCTTGGTAATCTCTGCTCTTCGCTTGAACGGAGAGTTTTCCTTGGTTTATTTCAAATGTTGTTGTGATGTAACAATGAATTTCTGAATCGAATCTTACGCGCACAAAGAATCAGATACATGTTTTATATTTCTCAAGGAAACGTTTGTTTTCCCTGAGGCTGATCTTGAGCTGTCATCTAGTCTCATGTACTTTTGTTTATGAGCATATATGTAGGAAGTTTAAATTCAGAATCTTTCTCTGTAATTTAGAAACAAAAAGAACTCGAGATCTTTCTCTGCGCATCAAATGAAAAGTATGAAGAATTTTCTGTATCTTCTGTTAATGGTGACGTAGCTATCGGCGTGGCTATTGTCGTCACTCAAGATACAGTAGTGTAACTTGCAGCTTACTTTTTTTCCACATGTCAGATGATGAGTAATGCCGTCATGTCCTTTAGTTCTTAAAGAACCTTGAAGCCCATCAATTCTTCATCTGCGATGCCCCGAGTCCTGAATCGTTTCTCGAACTTCGAGGACAGAAAGTGACAGAAGTGATGCTACCTTTTTGAGCTGCAAATCAGCGGTAAATGATGTCAATAATATTGATACGTAATGCATCAGAAAAAAGAAGAAGAAATAATACATCCTTTTTTATGCTCATTAGCAGAACACGGTTATTGGATTTTGAGCCGTCAGCTAGTCTTCAGGTACAAAAAACCAGAGTCTGCACATTCTTATTTTTCTATGCGCAGACAAGTTACTTCACTTGCTTGGAGGATGTTGCTGTTTTATCGAGTTACGCAAAATTTTGAACGACACAAACTCAGTACCATCATTCTTTTCCTGTTGATGTTTATTGGCTTTTGCCTTCTACTTATGGCCAGGTCAATAAAGGATTACCTATCGCGATTAAAATTGTAACAGCCTTTCTTTGTCTCAAAACTTCAACTTTTAGGCCTTACGTTTCAACAAGAAGGTAATTACGGAGATGTGGTTCTGCCTGAACTTTTCTTTATCTATTATTCATGATTCATGCTTTTTATATTGTCCATTCTTCTATTTATAAATTAGTTAAGATTTAAGATTCAGTCTTTGGGAGTTGGAAGGAACCTTACATGTTTAGATAGAATGGCATGTTTGAAGACAGATGCATTTCTGCATATATGTAAAGAGATTGTTCCAGCAAACAATGATGTGTTTAGTTCAGTTATTCATTGAGAGTGATAATGAATCAACTGATGGTAGTATTTAATGAGCAGAATAGTGCATTATTTATGACCAGAGCATAGTTCACAGTTGAAAAATGTATAGTGGAAGCAATGAAGTCACAAGATAGTGAATCGGTTTCTAGCGAAACGAGACTGATTAAAATTGGTCTAGGCTGAATGGAAAATATTTGTCTGACTTTGTCGATTCGCTTCATGGTCACTGAACTCATGCAAAAGTCAAAACCTTATGTCAAACATAGTTCAAAGATAAGAGGGCCACATGTGGTCACATGAACTATGAATTCATAACTATGCTTGCTGTGGTCAGGTTACTAGGAACTTGATATGGAAGGATGAGAGGTACTATTTCTAGAATGTTTTACCTTATGTGGAACCCTTCAACAAGTTTGGCTTTTGTCTGCCTGGTGGCTCCTAGTATGTTGTTTCTTGTCAGCAAAACATACTCCATTGCTCCTAGTGGCTACCTCTACAAGAAAATCTACATTTCTGACAATTGAATCTAATTATGTGATTTTTTTTAATATTATGCTATTGTTGGAGTCCACATTAAGTATGCTAAGTTATAACCTCAGAAGAAACTGTAATAAGACCATCACATTGGCACCTAAAAAGGTGCTATTTGATCAAGACAACAAGCATATTCTCATTTAGTATACTACTCAGATTACATTTTGCAGAATTGTATATGCACACGTGATAACAGTAGACATCTGCTTTAGTTTCATCCAATGTATTTCTCAATTGTATCAAAATGGAAAGATAGATTATATGTGTAATTTATCAGGATTTAGTTTCCTTATATTGCCCATTTTACCTTCACATCGTTATGCTTTGTGGCGATTCATAACGTCACTTCTATGGCTGGCTTAACTGAAGAGATGTAGGGACATGAGAGTTATCGCCATTGTTGTGGCCAAATGAAATGAGGGTAGTTCCAGTCATCCCATTCATATTTCTTGTTCCATAAGCCTAGAAGGAAAAAGGTTCATCATTAGGTAGCAAATACATATTTCAAATCAAGATATTAGAGTTGAAATTATTCTGTTTGGTTCGTATCTCTGAATTATTCATGGGATCAGACACTTACCTTCTTGTACAATTCCACATTTTCTTCCCTCATGAGGTTGACCTTCTTATACAGCTCTACATTGTTTTGATGAATAAGGTTTGCCTACATTAAAAGGCATCAAAGGGATTAACATTAGATATGTTCTATACAAAATAAAAGAAGAGATTGTAGACTGAAATTATTGGAAGACCTTTTCCTGCAGCTCACGAACTTCATCTCTCAGTGCTTGTTCCTACACACACAAAACTGTAAAGCACAATTCCGGAAAGAGAAAGCCGCTAGATTTACTTGCTAATTTTTGTATGTGTTGTGTGCATCACTGACCTTTTTTGATCTAATACCACGCAAGCTCATCTCGAGTTGATTCTCCAAGTTCTGTAGGTCATTGAGACTCAAACCATAGAGTTGTTCTCCAGTCAATTGTCTGCCAGATCATTCAGTTTTTAATGTAACAGTCTTATTTGAAAAGATTTGATTCATTTTTATCATTCACCAGCCGTCAGTATTTCTGATTACATTTCATGCACTTTGCTATCATTTTATGGAGAGTAATGTCCAGGTTCATGCCTCATAATATTTGTGATGTCCAACTAATATAGTTTCAACCCGGAAGTCAATGCGAGTTGCAATATCTTCTTTTTTCCACTAACACTAATTTTCTTTTATATATCATTCCGCTTCTTTGTTTACTGAACCTGATCTCGGAGTTTCAACTATATGACATGATGCATCAATCTATTGGATTCCGCTTCGCTGAAAGCTTCTAGCATTTGGTAGAATTATTATCCAGGGGTTCTGACCTGTGGTTCTCTTCTAAGCTTTGCAGTTGCTGCCTTAAGACTGCTACCTCGTTTTGCCAAAACTGTTGACAGAGCAAGGAAATAGAGTCTTCAGAAATAAACGTTACCATTGGACCATCGATGACGATCAATATTGTGTGGAAGAACAATAAATTTAATCTTCTAGCAAACGGTTGCGGAGAGCGTGTTACAGTGAAACATGCATTTAGCGGTAACTTCATATCTCTACTACACACGATACTTTCTGCATTTTGTTCAGGTAAACTCGAGTCTTAATTTTTCATATGCTCAGTCGTCTTATATTAACTGCTAATGATTGGTAAACTGTGTCTAAATGCCATGTTTTACAATCTTGAATATTGTTCTTTCTTGCACCATAAAATGTGTTGCCTTATATTGAAGTTCTTCATTGTTGATGGATTTGCATTTATTTTGTTGGGTTAAGGCCAATGAAAGTTTATGGTCGATGAATAATGTTGTTAAAAAAAATGAAAATCATCATTCATAAGTTTGCTGCTGTTTACCTCAAAAAACAAGTTTTTTCAAGTGTAAATATAAAAAAGATGGAAGATTGCTTTTGCTGCTACTAAATCTTGATCCCTTAAACTTGCAGATGGAATATCAGAAGACTACCTTCACCTCAGATGTTGGATTTAGCTGTTGGTTATGCTCCTCCTTAGCTTTCCCGTATCGGTCGAGGACTGACTTCATGCTGGTGACAAGAATTTTTCATTACAGATTGTCAGGGCCACCTTAATTTCAAGTGATACTGGCAGTATAAAGGAAATGCAGACAACGTAATCTTGGATTTAAAGTAAATTGTTGACAAGAAGCTCCACAGGAGACCCTCTTGTGTGTGCAATAAGAGAAACGTTCAGTCACGCCACTAAGTTGCACATTGTACTCGTGGTCTCGACTTGAAGTCATTTTGAGTCCTATATTATGTCAATTTAGCTAGTTAAAATTGTGTCCAAGTTCATAAATCCCCGACAGCACCGAATCCATCCCAAAAGAAATGGCTATACTAGCTAATCTTAACATCAAATTCAGCATTCCATTGATGCTTGATGGATAAGATGCAATCGGATATTATTTCTTTTAGAAGAAATTGGAAGTTCAAATCCACTTCTTGCGAATAAAGAAAAATCCTGCTTGGAAAAAGAACAAAGTCCAAAACCATCTAAAAAACTCCGAAAATTTAAATCTGATTAACTAAACTTAAAAATTTTAAAAAAAATCAGCATTCATACACAAAACATCAAACTCAGCAAACCTTTGGTGGGGAGGTGGCTGGGCTACAAGCGGTAGAACATAAATAGAACGAGGTAGAAAACTGAAACGATGTCAATTATTTACACTCGGGACCATCTAAACAACACTATAACCTCCATTTTTAAAAATAAGCAATGCTTTGATTGTCCGAATTTTGAACCCATGCCAAAATCCTAAATAACCACTTCTTATTTGTCACCTGAGTTCGTTCTCTCAATGGAATTGGTACAAATAATAAATGATTTAGATGTAATTAAATCTTACAAATATAAATTTTTGGTACACAAGTTTTTTAAAATAGATTTTCTACTAATGACTGAAAAAACAGATATCACGTGCATCATGATATGAGTTCATGCAAAAATCTAAGAGCTAGTTAACATTTTGAGGATGAACAGCTTTTTTGAGTTTAAACTAGGTAGTTAGTTTAAAGATTTGAAAGCCAATCACTTTCCTTCTATGTTTTGAGACAAAGACAGTACAGTCATTGCAACATTTATACCATTTTCATCTGAATAGCACACTTGGCTACCCCGAACTTTAATATCTGCCCGCCAACAAATTTAGTTTCTTCGGTTCAACTTTTTAATGAAATTAATATTTCATTAAAAATTAATATTATTGGAAAAGGCACTTCTAAATAGGACTAAATAATGCTCAGATTGTGTAAAAAATAACCACCCAACTCTCATTACTTTAAGATCAAAAAATGCAATACCCCATATTTAGATATATGTCTCTCACATCTCTCTCTCTCTCTCTCTCTCTCTCTCTCTCTCAATCTGCATGTGTATAAGTCACTAGAAAGCAAGCTTGATGGATATCCAAAACCATGTTAGAACTAGTAGAGTAAGATTCAAGTTTCCTCAAGTCCTTATTCCTCGGATATTGAGGTGTCGAAAAGGTAGGAGTTTATTTCAACTTATAAACTCTACCCAACCCTAAATCTTAGCACAACGAGTGAGTGAATTTACTGAAAGCACGATGAATAAGTTTAAGGAGATCTAAGGTTTAATCTCTCATAGGTGTTACTATTAGAGCAAAAAGAACTACATTTATAAAAAATAATGAACATTATATCAACCACTCTAATACCATATTCAAATTTCTATATCCAATAAAAATTGTAAGAAGTGAAAAAAAATTTATAAATAAATTAATCAATCTTACTACGCATAAAATAATATTGGTGTCCATACTTCGAAGAACTGCACAAGCATAACGATTACAAGAACAAGGTTCTTCGAGAAAGATGGTAAACAAAGTTAATCAACCAAACCTATGAGGAGAAGCAAAGTAAAACGGACCAAGGAACCACGGTACGTTCACATAAATGTGAACCATGGTACAACATTTCCAACCAAACCTATGCACGTTCAGTTGAACATTCTGCATATTTATTATTTCCTTCAAATTTCAGATTATATCTGTGTTTGCTATAACATTATAGCATGTTCTCTCTGCGGGCCGAACATGATCTACAATTTCATCATATCTGAAGCGAAGTGATCAACCCGTGCTTATACAATATGCGAAATGCACAAAAATTGACCCAGTAAACCTCATCTGAGGGCCCTAATGAATATGAATTTCACATATATAAAGCTTAATGGATCATATTTATAATGAATTAGAAGATTCCACCTCTTTATCACAATAAAATTGTGAATTGTACATGAAAATCATATACTTGTGCTGCTAAAGTGAAAACATCTCAAAATTTAATTTGAAGCTGATATGACTATCTATGCCTCATTCTGGCTATATGATTATTTGAAAGAGAAAACAAATTATAAGACAGTAATTCGAGAAGATCATACTGCCCATATTAATTCTTACCCCTTTTATGTCTTAACACGGAGTATATCTGAGAAAACAACCATGGACCTAAGCAACACTTTCCCAGGTTATTAAAAGCGAAAGTTTCTCTTCATTTACACTCAAGAAATAACTCACATACAAATTGATTCGAATGATAAAGATTTAAATTTATTTAAGAAAATTTTGGATCTAACCTTATGAATAAAAAAAATACCATTAATAGAGTCGCCTTCTATAATAGAAGGACTAACAATGTTCGATCTCCGAATATAAGAAATTAAAAGAATAATTACATATTTCTGATTGTGGAGTCTTCTATCATTAATTAAGAACGTTGAGAGCCGCATATAGTAATAGTCCAGATTGAACCATCAATGAACTAGCTAGTGCACTTGATTTATTTGAACCCTAAATGTTATAAACGATATGAAATATTTCACAACATTTCTCTCCCATTTATTCCTCTAACGATGGGACGAGCCCCCGAACAAATGGGCAAATCTTTTCCAATGAAATTAAAATGGATATATACAGAGAGGGAAAGAGGATAAATTACCTGGTGCTTGTAAATTCATAGAGCTTGTCGGTGCTAGAGAAAATGAGGAGACCCACTTCGGCGTCGCAGAGGATAGCCAGCTCCTTGGCCTTCTTGATCAAACCCTTTCTCCTCTTCGAGAAGGTCACTTGCCTGCTCGTCGAGTTATCGATCCTTCGAATCGGAATCTTCCCTCTCCCCATCTTTCCTTCTTAATCAGCTCTCTCCGGAAGTAGCTCTAGGGTTTCTGGTACACATACAACCACCGAGAAAGAGGAAAGAAAGGGCAAAGGTATAAAGTTTGTAATAAATTGTTATATATAATCTATAGAAATGGAAGAAAATTTTAAAAGAGCTGAAGTTTAGAGAAGGGTTTGAGGAAACTTTTACTGGGTGAACAGCCGAAAGGAGATTTATTTGTTGATTAGAATACAATATTCTCATCAAAGAGCGTAAAAGAGGTTAGAAAACTTGTCCTATTTTAGAAGTGAAAGCGAAACTGCTTTTGTTTTTTTAAGCTAGTGGTTTGCAGTTGCTAATAGCAATGAATGATGTATACAAATACATAGTTTGGTCCAATTTTTTTTTTTTTTTTTGTGTGTGAGTATAAATTGATCCAGTTATTTCTTGGGTTGAATCCATATTTGGATATTTACTGGGAATAATTAAAATTTGTATAGATAAAGTTTTTAAATGATAATAAATTTCATAATAAAGATAAAATTTTCTAATAATTTAAGCTTGAAATTTCAATAACTAGCCAATCTAAAATTTTAATAAAGTATACCTGGGGTGAACTTTGTACGCTGTATCTATCTTGTACTTTACTCTATTAATTTCTATAGGTTGCCGTCGGTCCCATGAGTCCCTGACATGTGGGATTAACATTTCAGCCTCATTTATGAGAGCGATTAATTTTGAACACAATAAATTACTTATTAAAATTCAGTAAATCAATTTGATTACTGCGAAAACATTATGCATCGACCTTTTGGTTAATTAATTGTTTAAGAAAATGGGGATGGGATACATTTTCTTGGAAAGGAATGGAGTATAAGAAGCCGTGACGACGAATTACACCAAGGAACCAACTCTTTATCAAATTTCATAACGCGTACCCACAACAACAGACTATACTAATCTGTTTTGTAATCATATTAAAATTATATTTAAGTTAACTTTTTAAAGCAATATATTTTTTGGTAAATATGATTTTACTTATAAGTAATATTTACATCCTAATTGGTGAAGCATTATGGAAGTAGAAAAATTCATTCAACAATTTCAATAATGTCTTTAATGGACACAAAATATGACTTGCCTTGTTCACGTTTTACCTAATTCTTCTTTTAAAGTCTATGTTCAACTGATTTAGGTCATAAAATGTTTAATTAATTAATTCAAGGAATGTAAATACTTATATTAATCAGCGAGTTAGGTCCGAGGAGGAATCTAATTGGCACGTTTATTACAACCGCTAATTAGCCAATTCCCAACAACCCGTACATGTTGATCCACCAATGGCCAAAGCCCTCATTTCTTCCCAAAAACAGCAACACTACTACAGTCTACATAATCAAGTTAATGACAAACATTACGATAATTGTCCCCAGCTAGAGTACAAGATTTTGTTTGTAGAATGGATCTACAGTTTGAACCTTTGAAAAAAGTAGTCCCATCAGAAAACCGTAGTTAAATAGAGTATATTATTATGGATAGATTTTTGCGTTATCGGCTGCCGCCAGGAGACATAGCGCTGGCGGATTTTAGGTCCTTGCGAGTGAGTTTTTCAGTTTTATTTTGATTCTTATTTCAGTGTCCAAATTTAGCCTAAACATATTTTTTGTATTCCAAAGTACTTTTTATTATATAAAGAAATGTTACTTAAAATTGTGTATGATTTGTAACTCGTATCTATCAATACAAATTATTCTTTCTTATCATGAACATAAACATTAAGCCTCATATTTTTTGTGCGATATTATTCCAGAATTCGTGACATCTTGACATATATATTCACTATTGATTATTCATATTACATTAATATTACAACAAACACCTAGTCAACGATGAAATGAGAAAATTTAGAGAGTTGGGCAATATATTTTGTGTAAGATTTGAATTTCAATTTGTAAATTAATCAATTTTTTTAGAAAAAAGTTTTTAATTTTAATGAGAACATACATTTAAAAAACATACCTAATTTTCAACAAAACAAAACAAAAATTAAGTGAGGGGCAATGCCCCACAATTTTACACGTGGTTCTCCTACTGCACCTAGAAGAGAATTATTTAAACCTAATAAGAAAAAAAAAACCGGAAAATCGGAATCTGGGAGAACAGATTAGTAATTTAATTGTCACTTGAAAAAATTGTGAGGAGTTATTATTGGTCACGGTTTTTTCACGAGATTTTATTGTGACCAGTTTAGTATGGCTCGTGGGTACAACCACGTACTTCGTAAATAAAATCCAACCGTTCATATATATGAAATATGAATGTATCATAAACAAAATTTTACCGTTTTTAAAAAATACCAAACATTTCCCAACACTTTGTATCTCGGTTAAAACATCACTTGGCAAATAAAAGTGACATAACTATCATTTCTATTAGTGGAAGTCACGTGAATATGTGTTCTTTCAACCAATGGGAAATAAGAGCATCCCGTGGATGATGGGGGAGGACACCAGGGATCACGAAGAATCGAAAGGGCGATTTTTATAATTGGAAATATTTGCTTATGGTTACGAGCTTGGACAAGTGTCAATCATCAACAAATCATGCAAACACGTTGACCGAGAATATTGATGTTTCTTATCTTCATTTTACGACTTTGTTATTGCCCCAACGTTAAAAAAGCCATTGGTACCTTGGAAATTCTGATCTTCCTATGTACTCGCTGTCTTCAAAGTAAAACTAATCAATAATAAGAAGCTAGCACATGAGCTCTGAACATTGAGGACATCCATACTGTCCTAACTCCTAGAAATATTTTCAAACACCGGTAGTAATGAATTTGTCATTATTTTAGGTGATGTCGAGTCTTAATTTGAATTAATTGGTGTAATTAATATTTTATATATGATAGTTTTTTAAAGTGAATTTGAATGCTAATTAGCATTTTTTTTTATAGATTTACTTGTATTTCAACTGCATCGATTGATAATATTGCTATTTGAAGTGTGAATCGGCTTCTTTTCGGTTCAAAAATAATTCGACATGTGAGTACTTAATATGTATATTTGCAAGAGACAGGAAAATTTTGCGCATGTTTACCTTAGCATATGAGCAAGGAACCAATCTCAGGTTTGATAACTATCTTTTTTTTTTTTAAATTATTTGACTAAGTAAATATTCAGATATTTCCGTAAACATAATTCCTCGGTGTCTGATTTAGTAGGACTTTGGGGAGTGTTCGGGCCAATAAGTCTAGTCCATTAGTAGTATTAGTACAAATAGGCCCGATAGTTATTGGGTCAGACACGTCAAGACCTCCGGATGGATGGGTTAAGATCAACACTGATAGTGCCACGCGGGCGCATCAAGGAGGGGTGCAACTTCTTGAAGTCATAATGTGTGATCATAATCGATCTTGGTTGGGCAGGTTCACGATAAAATATGGGAAGCATACAAAGGCCTAGAACTAAAACCCAGTTCTCCTAATCAATAAATCTCTCAACTCTTCCTCTATTCTTCTTCCTACTCCTCTGTCCTTCTCCCGCCAGGAACATGAAAAGAGTTATGGCATCACTCTTTTACCCTTTGCCTCTTACATAGAAAAAAAGAGAAAAATTAATTCCATCATTTGGTGTAGGATTTGGAAACGGTTGGATAATGCCTTTTTCATACTGACCGAGTCCTTGTGCTTGTGTGTCTACTGAATCGTCACTTGATGTCTTTTTTTCCTAAAGGTTGTTACTTGATATTTAATTGTTTCGTTCGATTTTATTCTATTTCGTGGTAATGTACCCCATACTTGATTTTATCGGGTTGTTTTGTGTATTTGGACTCAGTTTCCTATTTTCGTTCATTTTCCATGTTCTTTTAAGTCCAGCACTTGTATTTAGGGGTAACTATTAGTATAGTTTACACTCGTAAATTTTGAATTGATATCTCTTTTAATGTCACTGGCTGAATCGATTATAGGTTTTAGTCGTTGACTATGAAATGGAAAGCATTATCAGACCGCGTCCTGATCGAATTTTATATTACAAGCTGGAAATTGCTAGGATGCTCTCCATCCGAATATAAAATATAGAAATGACGACTTTGAAAGAAAATTTGATTCCAAACCTGTTGAGAGATTATTTGCTGGTTCGGAAGGGAGACTTTTCGAGTCTCTATTTTACAAACTGAGTCCACCTTCAAAGGAAACTTGGATTGGAGTTGCCTTGCCAGGTTTTTGCCGTTATCCTTGGGAATTGATGGTGTTCCTTGTTCAGATCAATTCATTGTTAGTAGCAATTATGGTAGGCTAGATTACAAATGCCGATCATCTATCAACTTATTGCAATTCAAAATGAGTTAGATATGAAGATTATAATATTATATTACAGTGAATTATACTTGTAGCACGACTTTGTTCTGCAAACAATATATTAGAATATTAAAACGAATTAAAAAATCAGTACAAAGTAGTCGTTCCAATAGCGATTAGACGAAAAGCGAGAAGAGATGAGTATGGAGAATATAAAAAGAGGACCAAGATTAGAATTAGTAAAAAAGAAAATAATTGGTAGAAAAGTAAAATTTTAATTAAGAATGTAGGGGAAAGGAAAAAGGAAAAACATAAAAAAGACTACATAAAGGATAAAGTTAAGCTAAGATAAAAATTATAAAGTTAATTTGAATGTGTTGTGTTTTGATTGTGGTGTCCTCTTCATGGTTGTACAAGCTATCACTATATAGAAAAAATTAGCTCCAACTCCGTACAAAAATCATAAACCATATTTAATATAGGAAAATCTAATATAGCTTTGATCTAACGTACCATTTTTTGCACCAAATTCGGAAAATACAAAATGAGAAAGTTGTAGATCTAAGTCTTATATTTCTATAGCTTTTGAAATTAAGCCAATTTGATACTTGAGTAGTAAGTTACAAATTTTTTTTACCAAAATTAAGTCGACAGATATGAGAATTAATTTTCCTTTCCAATAGATTCACAGTGTTTGAAATATATTTGCACTATTTGAAATATTTAGATCATTTGATTTATAATATTCATACCAACAAAATGTACCTTATTTTTAAGTATACATCTTGAGAGAACTCCGAAATTTTCTATCATGCGTACAAACAAGGAAAACAAATGCTAGAAAATACCCGTGTTCGTTTATGGAGTCACTCGATTAAATCATACCTCACAAAAAGCGGTTAGATGTATTATTTTGTTATTTGATTCGTTCTTCAGTGTTGAAGTTGTTTCTTTTCGTTGCACTTTCCCTGGGGAGCCTCTTCAGTTTATGCGCCACGTCTTAGAGCAATAAAGAAACATATCTTAGAGAAATTGTTCAGCCAAAGAAACATACCTTGAAGTAATCATTTTGAATCCGTCAGGAATTAAGAAAGCAATCGTCTGACATCTGGTAGTTGAAATACATGCATCAAGGAATAAACTATAGGCTAAAAATACTCGATCATAATCACTATATAAACATAAGCAATTTCTAGTTTCCAATTCCACATAGCTATCTGCATTGCCCTTTTGGCTTTCCTATAATGGCTTCCTTGTCATCCAAGTTATGCAATATCACACTTGCCTTCTCCATTGTCTTGCTACTAATCCTTCCTTGTTCGAATTCTCTTTACTTCAAGAAAACCCAATTCGATGTCGATGACACTGACATACTATACCAAGGTGATGCTGTGCCTACGGTAGGAGCTGTAGAATTGAATTACAAGCAGACTTACATAAGTCGGGTCGGTGCGGCTACGTATGCTCAGAGGGTCCCTATATGGGATTCTAGTTCAGGAAAGCTCACAAACTTCACAACCCATTTTTCCTTCATCATCGATACACATAATAAATCTGTCTATGATAGTGGAATTGCATTTTTCTTGGCCCCTGTCGGGTATCAGATCCCTCTCAACTCTGCAGGTGGATTTCTAGGACTATTTAACACTAGCACAGTTGGTTCTTCCCGGAATCATATTGTCATGGTGGAATTTGATTCCGCTGTAAATGACTGGGATCCCATGTTCGAGCATGTGGGAATCAACAACAATTCTCTTTCTTCGGCCGAGTACACTCGATGGAATGCAAGCAAACACAGCGCGGATACAGCTGATGCCTGGATCTCTTACGATGCCAGGACTAAGAATTTGAGCGTGTGGTGGACTTACAAAACCACTAATGATCCCAACGAGAAAAGAAGTCTGTCTCATATTATCGATCTGTCAAAGACTTTGCCGGAATGGGTTACAATAGGCATTTCCGCTGCCACTGCTACACAAGGAGAAAGGGCTACTCTCCTATCATGGGAGTTCAACTCAAGCCTGGATGTGAAGGAGACCAATATAGAGGATCGTAAGAAAGTTGCGGTGTTAGTCAGCGCTATCGTATCAGGCTGCGTCGTGATTGGTGGGGCGGTCCTGGCGTTTCTGATATGCAGGAGGAAAAAGAAGAGGAGCAGAGAAGCACAGGAGAAAATGAACCTTACCTCGATTAATGAAGACTTTGAAAGAGGATCAGGGCCAAGAAA
>SOPF01026054.1:0-37082 GCA_012979155.1 Hypericum perforatum
ATATATATATATATATATATCATTCTTAAAATATTTTTTATGTAGTATTCTTTACAAAACTGATTAAGTAGGGACAACTTTCTGATAATAAAAATGATTTCAAATTGTTAAGTACTTGTTGAAAAATTCAAGTTATACCCAGAATAATCTCCCATTAATCAAAAATTGGCCAAGTTTCAGTCTAAAAGAGTTAACTAGCAGTTAACTACTAAAAGAGTTAATTTTTTTGGTGAATACTAAAAGAGTTAATTAGCAGTTAACACTTTGTGGTCCTCCTAATTCTAGCTATCCTAAAACAGAAAGAGTTAAACTTGTAGGCTACTAATTGTAATTACCTTGAGTGGTCCTTCTTCGAATACCATAATGAAGGACATCCTTGTATTATGAACAGAAAAATACCTAGAGGAACCTTTGTACGTGCAAAATCAGTGATTAACCTGCAGATTCGTACTAGTAATCAATTTAATTATAGTTAGGAATATCATTCAGTGTACTTGATCCATGCAATAAGACTTGAGGGGCTAGCGACTTTAAAAGGAATCGCTGATACAGCCACAGGGGTTATTAGATTAGACGCAACAATATATTTTAGATTGTGCTGAAGTTTACTGGGTCAAATTCGGTAGATATACAAATTCTGATATGCTTTTAAACAAAATTTATTTGACCAAAAATTGGATGAATTTAAGAGCTACACATTCAATTAACTCTATGAAAATATCAATATCCAACTAGAAACCTAAGTTCAATAATTTGAATATTTTACTTTAAAAATAAATTTATCATACTTATAACTATCAAAGTAAATACGCTTAACAGAACATAAGTAGGCTAAAATCCCTCTAAGAAAAACTCTCAATTAGCAGGAGCGTCAAGTTGACAATTGGATGGGGCACAACAAAAAGGGTCTCATCGATTATCTACCAAATCTAACATAAAATTATGGAAGAGAGTTTGTTGGTCATACCATGGACTCGCAATTTTTCTGTAAATTATTTAATTCATCGAGATGTAGAAATCTATAGCCGATCGAGGCCGGAAAAGGAGAAAACCCCTCGAACGGAGACAAACTTTTTAAACACCAAACCCAAATAATAGTGAAACTTGGGTGTGGTTATTTTAATTGAATCCCAAGAGCCGATGCTTTTGTTTGGCCTCAGATAGGGTCCTACTACAATTCCCAAAATAGAAAACTATCAACGTTACCATATCCTGCCAGTTAAGATTGTAACTTTAGATAGAGACATCTCAATTTTGATAGGGCCGACGCATGCGGGAGAACTTATTAAGGTGGTACGAATTGCCTCGTAACCATTCAAATAGGCCACGCTCAGTCCGAGAATGTACAGTGATTTATAGTTAAATTACTGCAATGATATTTTGCATTAGAAATATAAATATTTTATGCTGTTATTGACCAAGTGATATTTACTAATCATAGTTATTCAAATTATATTATGCATAATATTTCGTTATTAATTTTTTTACAACATGTCACGTAACATGCATTTAAATCTTGGTCCAACTATCTTAAATTCTAATTAACAAACATTTAGATTAATTGACAATAAAATTATTCTAACTTAATCAAGTCTTATGTTAGAATCATAAAAAATGAAGAGTGTGAAGTACTTTTTGGAAGACTTTGCCATGTTTCAAAAGTTTATATCAAACTCGAACTTAAATTAATTGATCGGTGAATCGAATATCCTAAACTCTATGCTCTACTCTTTTCACCAAATATAATAACAGAGTCAGTGACCCGGAACTTCCCCGAACAGTTGGGAGACTGAGTTTGGCCAGGACGAGACTAGTAGCAAGAGCTCTCTGGATAGGCAGACTACTTCGGTGGTGATCAACATGCTCTCATGGTGAACAAAAGATAAATCCCGAAATTCTCCTCTCTCCCGCACCAAACAACAGGAAATAATCTTGACCAAAACAAACAACAGTCAATAATAAGGTGGTGCAAATTGCAATTTAGCAGAGTTATTTTGAGTGCTCTTTTTCTTTTTAAAATTTGTCGTGATAAATTTTGTTTAGTGAGATTGATGACAATAACTTCATATTGTAAGAGAAATTTTTATAAAAATATGGTGTGATACGTCTCAAATGGAATGACATTGGGTACCAAATTATTAATTAAAAAAATATTTCTACGCTAATTAATGAAATATTAGTTTCATGGTTAGCAATGAGATTCTGATATGTCAGTGTTTGGTTAAGTCCAAAACAAAATTCAGTCGTCAAACCTATCGATCTTAAGTCTACGTTATTGCTCTATAATATCGCGTTTTGTTGCACTATTATTTTGTAGTTGCAAATTCTCTGATCAGTTAACAAAAAAATTCCCAGAATGACAATCAAATGATATCCATTTAACTATAATTAAGGTTAGTTATTGATATAAAAAGCTAAATTACACATGTTCGATTTGAACGTCGATGCAATGCTCGTCGGATCGTTGACCGGTGGATTACAACTCACGATCTCCCGCTTGCACGGAGGAGGACCCCATCTTGGTTGGAACTCATGTTTAGACCTTTTATTTGTTGTTCAAGAGCTTTTCTTTTATGACAATGAAATGTAATATTAAAAGAAATGCTCTTCCGCAATAGTTTTCTTGTGATCAGTAATAAATAACAATATTTAGAATACTAATCTTATAATAAAATTTAATAAAGAAAAAGTAAACCAAATAAAATCCACTTCTATTAACTTACATAAAATCTTAATCATTGAGCTTATCAATATACTTATGAAGTCTCCTCATTCATCCTACGAGGTGAGCTAATAACGCCTTGAATATGAGTACCTCTTGTAGGTTCGAAGTTATTATATAGGTTAGTCTCTCTACAAAACTTTAAAATCTTTTCATAAATTTTTACACTTAAATGCTGGGTTTTAACTAAGCCAAGAATCATACTCGGGTAAAATTTATAGTAGTGTGACTTCATATGTTATGCCGTGGAACGGATTATTCATAATAATAAAACACGGAATAATTATGTTGGGTCCAAAATGATAAAACTCAGATAATGTTTGACATTTATAATGGGTTTTGACTATCCAAAGTCTGACAAAAAAAAAAAGGTAGACCCCGACGTGTAAAAAACACAAGGATAGATGACGCCACGTGGCCAATGCGTCACCCTCTCATTGGCCACGTATACATGTAGTTCCAAGCTCCCACCTCTTCCATCTTCCCTTCCACTGGTGCAGTCGCTCTCTTCAACTGATCACTGCATTTTTGCGGATAACGATCAACCACAAGACCAGGTAATCTCCATTACTACGCCAACACCTAGCAACGAACTCGTTCACTAGTTGATCTAATTCGCTTGTCGGCCTTTTTTACGTGTATGCAGTGGTTGGTAATGTGCATGTTCTTCCTGAAACGGTTTGTCGGAAACTAGTTTAGACTCTGGTAAGAGAGAGAGAGAGATGTGTTAAGAGGAATGGAGGGTTTGAAGGTTATGGTGTATGAGTCGAAGGTCGAGGAGACCTACGAGAATTTGCATTCACGGGCTCTTATCATTGGCGGTTGCTCTGCTCTTGTCGCTGTGACGCTTTCCTTGTACCTCAGCCTACAGCATCTTAGATCCTACACCAATCCCGCGGTCCGTTCTTTTCTTTCCTTTTATCTTCGGATTCGTGATGCTGCATGTTAGAATCGCGTCTGTGAACTGGTGTTCGTGTCGTTGGCTTTTCTAGATTGTAAGCAGTCAGGTCCAGGTTTAGAAGATGTATATCGGAATCGAAAGTTTGGTAGAAATTTAATGTTAATGTGTCGTTATACAATCGACTGTGATGGTGTGTCTGAATCCTCGATGTGATCCTTCTTTGCAGGAACAGAAGTGGGTCGTTGGAGTTATCTTTATGGTCCCAGTATATGCTACAGAGTCGGTCTCTCTCTTAATGCATCGGCTTTGATAATTGTATGCTGTTTTTCCGGATTTGGTCGCAGAACTGGTTGTTAATTTCGCATAGTTTGTTGGGTTTCCACAGGTTATATCATTGTGGAATCCAAAGTATTCTCTCGTTTGTGATACTCTTAGAGATTGCTATGAAGCATTTGCACTTTATTCCTTTGGGAGCTACCTAGTTGCTTGTCTAGGTAAGCAGCATTTTTCCCAATTTTCTTTGTTTTAAGTTGCGTTTTTCGAGATCGGCTCCCTGTTAATGAGTCTACAGTTAAGGTTTCAGGTTTGATTGAATGCGGCATAGATTGACCAATGCTTCACGCACCATCGCCATACGAAACTTCTTTTCACTTATTCAGATTTTATGTTTCCTCTGGATTGTGTTGATATCCCCATGTTGGGAGGTCTGATCTCGAAAGCATGTGCCAAGATTTAAAACAATGGAATATTTCTGCTCGACTCATGCGGAGTTGTTGAAATTTCTCATGATAAGCAACTGAAAATGACAATTTTTGGTAGGTGGTGAACGGAGGGTCAACGATATGCTTGAAGATCAATCTATAAAACAGGTCGGAAAGCCGTTGTTAGAAGGAGAGCAAGAAAATCGAAATTATCAGAGGCGGTCCTTCTGGAACTTTTTTACCCGGCCATGTGCTATGGGAAGCAACCTCTTCACAATAGAGAAGTTTGGTCTTGTTCAATATGTAAGCCTCTAAGCTTCCCCTTTTCCCTATTGTTACTACACTCTCAATTCCAATCTTCTTGCTTTAGCTCAGATGATTCTGAAGACACTTTGCGCGTTCTTGGCGTTTCTTTTGGCGCTGTTTGGGGTTTACGGTGATGGGGAATTCAAGTGGTACTACGGGTAAGCTCAAATAAATACAGCAACCTCGTTGTTTCAACGAATTTTTGTTCTTCTGCTTGTTTGTAGCTTTCCTTTTTGCTGATTCAAACTGCCGTTTTTGCAGTTATCCATACATAACTATAGTTCTGAACTTCAGTCAGATGTGGGCTTTATATTGCCTTGTCCAGTTTTACAACGTCACCCACGAAAGACTTAAGTCGATAAGACCACTTGCAAAGTTCATCAGCTTCAAGGCTATCGTCTTTGCCACATGGTGGCAGGGTGTGGGCATTGCATTGCTGAGTTTCTTCAGGGTCCTTCCTAATGGAGAGAACTTCAAGATTTTACTTCAAGAATTTCTGGTTTGCATTGAAGTAAGTTGTTTTTCAACAGGAAAAAGATTGATCATTTTTACCTTCATTATGCCAGAGACAGTGAAAGTGAAAAGCTTTCTACTTGCGTCGAACCTTCTAGACACAAGTAATAATTTCCGCAGAAACTCTGTTTGTTTTGTCCGGTGGCAGTCTCATGTTCATTTGCATACTATGGCTTGGCAGATGGCCATTGCAGCAGTTGCACATATATTCGTGTTCTCGGCCGAACCTTATCAAAACATCCCTGCTTCAAAGTATGAAAACTTGGTGGCTGAAAAAACCAGAGCAGAAGTGATGGTAGGAAAAGGAGATATCAAGAAGCTGGCAATGATTGAAACGACAGAATTGCAGGTCGACGCTCCTGGAACGAGCGTCACCGAGAGTGTTCAAGACATTGTTGTCCAAGGAGGCCAATGTGTAAGTCCCTGTATGCCTTGAGTGGTTGGTGACTTGTTTTGATGCTTCGGTAAGCTTGGTCATTTATAACCACGTTACTGAAAACAGGTTGTGAAGGATGTCGTGTTGACAATAAATCAAGCGATGGGACCAGTTGAGAAGGGTGTGACAAAGATCCAAGAAACTTTCCGGAAGAGGTCAGATAGTTCAGAAGATGAGGAAGAGGTAAACATGGAGGTGGAAGAGCACATTGAACAAACTACCAACGGTCACAACGAGGTCTAAAGAGTACGCCAAACATAGGACTAGTAAATCAGCTGAACAGGTTTGCTTTTTTTATGCTGGTGATTGTTAGTCATCTAAATGTTAGATGGTGGATTCGTTGCGCTTTTACGAGCGGTGACATTAGTTTGGAAAAGGGTGGTTGCCATAGTATGTAGTCGGCAACGCTTATGAGTCGTATGCAGAAGTAGAATGCTCCCAGTCGTGTGGTTTACTGGAAAGCTGGGACAATATATCATTAAACTGTGCGTGGGAGTTGTCTGTCGAGTATACATCTGTTACTTAATCTGGAAGAACTTGTGAGGCACTAGCTCATATACACACAACGAAAGAAACAAAAAGAACAATGTACAAGCTAAGCGAGGAAGTCCTGTGGCTTACTGACCGTCGCCGCCTGAACAACAAATTGCCGTGCAGCACTCGAAGCAGCCGAACCAAACCAATGCCGAAACACATTGCGTCAGCACTATGGCGCACTGGTTGTTCATCATGGAACAGCACTGGATGCAGCACATGCAACAACATCGGTTCCACATCTTGCCGCAACAACCTGATGCTGCTCGTAAGATCATTTCAGCGGCTTCCGGTATCTTTGGTTCTTCAACACCCGGACGAGTATTTTCGGCAGTAGCGGTTAAGTTTCCGAATCCCACACCTAGGTGCCGCAGCAATATTTTCTTCGGTTTGGGTGGTGACTGGAAGATACCAGCAAGGTTGTAAGTATTTTTCTTCATAAGTAAGCTTATAACAACCATTGATCCCTAATAAAACCTAAATGATTGACTAAAGGAACCAACATAAGTGATACACCAGCACCGAAGATCAGGATTGTTGTTCATTAGGGTGACACACCTTGTGAACTGCTGGAGATTCTGAAGTCCGATTTCCGCACTCGGTCTCAACTAATACCATGCGGGTATATTCGGACACGAATCCACTCTCTAAGCTCATTTTGGCAACCTTCCACAGAGGGGAAGCATGTCAGCAAGTAGCAAGTCAATTACAGGATCTTTGTATGTGAGTTAGGTCGGTAAGGACGATGAATCGAATCATTGCAACTACAAGTCGAGCATTAGGTGCATTTGTAATAACAACCAGCCACAAACCTCGTCTTCAATCTCTTTGGACTCCGAAAACCATGCATGAGCTGTGAGCTGGTCGATGCATTGCTTAGCCAAAACCTGTCAAATGAGCAAATATATTGACAGATTACAACATATTCACTAGTGATTACATGGAAATAGTGGATTTGCTATGTTTTAGAATAGTTAAAATCACAAGCAACATTGTATTCAAGTGTACCATAAACAAAAATATTGCCTAGTGATGCAAGAAACATGGCACTGAATATTGATAAAGCCAGTCAACAACAGGTCATCACTTACCTTGAGGTTCAAATCCTTGGCCCTGTGAACTTTTAGATCGAGAACGAGGTCCTTGAGGTCTCCTAAGATGCCTCTAGCTTTCACGGACTCCGGAAAGTTTCCTTGATATCTCCCAGAGACTATCAATGGGCTTTCAGACGAGAGGTCCGGGACGTGTGCAGGATATAGCTAGTAGAAATTTGCAGAAGAATACAGGACTTTAGATGAGTTAAATATAGTATATGAATGAGGACTTCATGAAAAGGAAGTTATCATCAAAAGCCACCTCAACTTTGTCAAGAGAATCAAATGCGTCGATGGATATATTTGCAAGGGCTGTAGACAAAGCAATTTTAAGTAACTTCTTTATCTCGGATCCTATTGAATCTGGCCAAAATGAAAGAATAACAGAACCATTAGCACAAGAGGTTTTTTTTTTTTGTAGTAAATAATCAAGAATTTAATTAAAAGGCATCAATGGGTGCACCCATGTACATCAAGAGGACCTATTACAAGTCTCTCCAAAAGCAACAAAATCACTCACGATCTACTGTAAGGTTCGGTTAAACGAGCAGAAAATATCATCTAGAGGTGTGGGACAAACCTATATCATAAGCTGCACGAGTTTGCCCCTTGCTTATCGTAGCAAGCATCCGCAAGAAATAGTGATTACAATATGAACCTGAAATTTAGAAATGCAAAAGGTGAACATGGCCATCATCAAATATTACACAAAAGATGCAAAACAAAGATTTACACAAAAGCTAGATGGAAGCTTCGAAGGCATCGACGCATTTGATTCTCAAAGTTGGAAAAAGGACAGTGCAAAAAGGAAAGAAATCTAAGGAAGATAGTTGCTAGTGACAAGGCAGAATGTTGCCGTGACAATTATCGTAGAGATTGTATATCCTAGAATGAAAGACTCCTTATCCTATGACTTTTGCTTCTCGGTCCAATAGGTGCCTCACGCCTGCCTAACAAGCAGGTGCTACAGCACCAAAGGCTTAGGAGGAAGACTGTGAGCACATTTTGAAAATAACACAGGACAGTGCTAAACAACAAGGAGAACACACTACCCATCTCCTATCCTCACATAAACACGAATAGAGTTGAAGTCATACCACTTGAAACAACTACCAAGGAAAACAATTCAGCCACTCTTATCCACTATTCCCATGACATATAGAAAGAAACATAAAACAAAAAAGGAAGGAAAACAAACATTAAGAAAGCCTTCAATATCCATCTTTGTTGCATTAAATGCAAAAATAGAAGTTATTATTTACCGATCCCAAAAGTGTATATACGAGGGTGTATTGATCTTTCACTAGTTACATGACTTTTAATAACATCACATATGTGTCTTTCATCTTCAACAGATCCGTCTGTTACAAGGAAAACAGTAGGAACTGATCCGCGGGTGTTTGACAGCATCTCTATTGCCTGAAAGAATGAAGCACTCATAAGTCAGCATCAAGTAAAAGAAAATTTTTAAGGTTAACCAAACACAAATAATCCATACTATTCAGAAGATTAACTCACCTGAGTCAAAGGTAGCAGTATGTTTGTACTCCCTCCTACAACAAAGTTCATATCCATCCACTGAACAGCTTTATCAACGTTTTCCTCTGTGGCCAACTCCGTAGACGTTGAAAACAGATGGGTATCCCCATTGAAGGCTATGATATTGAATGAATCTTTTGAATCAAGAGTTAGGAGGGCTTCAGATATTGCATTCTTTGTTGCCTCAATAGGCTTCCCTTGCATGCTCCCACTTATATCAATAGCAAATACTATCTCTTTCCTGAATACCTATCATTGGATACAGATCAGATAGAGAAATGACAAGGTGGGGATATATTGTAATAGAGATTAGAGCATATATGACATACCTTCGTACTCTTCTGATCTCCTGGGAAGAGATAGAAGCAAAATGTTCCCCGTTGATCCATATCGTGGACAGCTGGTGGTTGCACGAGTACACCGCCAAATATATGACTTGAAGGAACCTAAATAAACATCAGCATTTCAAAATGCATTTTAAGGATTATTGCACAGGCCACCGGCAGAAATCTAGGATCAAAAGTGCGATGTAATTCTTACACTATATGAAATCGCCAAATCTGCAGTTTTCCAACTGAGAACTTCTGCTTCATAGAAAAAACTCAATTTCCCTGCTTCACGTTTCGATTCCTAGAAAGATGCATAAAGATAAAGTCAACATTGGAACTTTTCGGGACCAAGAAGCAATACAGAGCAAACCCAGTTGTCGATTGGCCACCTTAAAAGGATGGCTTGTCGACTTGCAAAGAATTTCAGATCCCATGCCAGAGTTCACATTCAACTGTATCTTCTCCTTCTTCGGTAGCTTCTTAACCGCAGGGGTGACAAAATCCGGAAAACTGAACGGCACAACAAGAGAGAACTCATTGTTTCTGTACAATAACTTTTGCACCCAACTGGCTCTAATTGAAATGTTGGAACCACCATCAACCTGAAAACATGTAAACAACAAGAAGAGAGTAAAATCAAAAGCCGACCGTAGTCTCCAACGAAATGGATCGCAGGGAGTCAAAACACATACCTTGGGAATAGTAAGAGTGAAAATATGGGGCTTCAAGAACCCACCGGATTCCAGCCGCACCTCCTTGTCCGAGTCCTTCTTGTCGTCCAACCCGGTCAACTCGATCGAATAGACCTTCTTAGGGACCTCCACCTCCACACCTAGAATTGAACCCTGTTAGCCAAATAATACTATCATTTGACAAAACAAAACAAAAAAAAAAACAGGCTCCAACAACAACACACAAAAAAAACACTAATTTGTACCTGCTCGCCCATGGGGATAGCGATTCGGACATCGCAGCTCTTGCTCCCCATGACGCAGTGGATGCGCCACGAGGCCGATAGGGAGACGGTGGCCGTGTCGAGGAACGTGTCGACGAGGATGTCAACGCGGCTCATCGGGAGCGGGATGAGGGCCGGGGGGTCGCACCTGCCGTGCACGTGGGGCTGGTAGCTCGGGATGTCCGGGTTGTCCACGATAGACGGGTCCTGGACCACCGCGTACGCCATGGGGGAGGTCGGAAGGTAGTGAGCCCCACCGCCGACGCCGGATGACTTGTCCATCGCCGGCACCGGTCTCGGAGGCGCCACCGCCGCCCTTTCCTTCCCGAAGTAGAGCCGCTTGGCCAGCTTCAGCCCGTCCTCCACCGACCGCGAGAACTCCTCCTCCGCCATCGTTTAATTAATTAGATTAATTAATTAATAATTAATTAACGGGGGAGAAGGAACAAGGGGGAGGGATTAGTTTGGCTCTTCTTCTTCTTCTTCTTCCTTGATCCTTCTTCTTCTTCTTTGTAATTGGCGCGTTTTAACTTTTAATGCACATGACTTTCCTAAAAACGACGGGGGTTATTTTAATTAATTAATCTAGTTTATTAGTTTTTTGGGAGGCCGGTTTCGAGGGAACGACGAATGGAAAAGAGACACGTGGCTGGAGAGGAAAATTGAACGTTGTAGTTGGGGAGTCAACCTCGCGTGATGCGCTTGGGAAATGCAGTTAAAGGGATGGGGACAATGAAATGCACCTTAAGTTTGCCTGCCTGGAAAGCTGAAACCAAGACGATATTCTCTCCCAGCTGCATTTTTTTTTATATTTTTATATCAATCTTCGAATATTTATTACATTGTTAGATAGTCTATAGATAAATTATCTCTAAGATAATTGCTATTTAAAAAATTATTTTATGCCCTTAATAAAAAAGTATTTTACCTTGTTTGACCTTGAAAAAAAAAAAGAATTTCAAATAAGATCATCCATAACGATACCAATCAAGAATTTGAGACTAACATATTTGCTCTTGATTAAAAAAAATATGATAAAAGACAACAAAAGACTAATGACGATAATCAAGAGTTCAAGAAAAAATGATAAAAAAATTGATGACGTTAGTTAAAAATTCGAGACTAAAATTTTTTAAAAAAATTATTCTTGATTAATTTATATTTGAGTTTGATGCATACTTATTAAATGATATAAGAAATGATAATTTTAAATAGAAAATCATCCTCTTGGACTGAACTCAAAACGTTGGGTAATTTTATTTTCGGACATCTGTTTATGATGATGATGACGACGACAGTGGTGGAAAATCGAACATCTTGGCTTGTGTTAGTGAAAATTTTGGGATATTCGAAAATCAAACGGGACGAACTATTTATTTTTCCGAGGGATCGTCCAAGATAGGACCGGCCGGAATCCATTTTTTTATTTTTTTACAATTGTGGTTGATTCTATTTGATAAATTATTTTATTATAATTATTCTAAATATTGTATCATTATTAAATAAATTATTTTATTCAATTTTCTTTATTTCGAGGCAGTCTCGTGAAACTATTTTATCATAATTGAAAATTTATTTTATTCAATTCCTGTTTCAAAAAATTGAGTAAATCATTTTGAAATAGTAATGAGAAATTATTTTATTATAATTAACCAAATTATTTTATTATAACTTAAATTTTATTTTATCTTAACTAATAACCATTTGATTGACGGACAAGAGATAATAGATTCCTTAAAAAATAGGATATCGACAAATATAGCAATTATAATTTGAAAAAGGCTCTCATTTAGCTCGCGGCCAATTGGCGATTTGTATGCAAATTACAACGAATATTATAGTATATTGTGTAAAATTAATTTTTGAACAAAATCATCATTTGTTTAAATCTTAACAATTCAATACAGTAAAATTAATGATATAATAGTACTATGGAAAAATATTATTTGAGAAAAATTATCAGACAAAAAACATGTATTTGTTTTCTTCAGAAAATTAAATAAAATTTTGAATAATAAATGTGTAACTAATTCAAATTGTTTTATGACTATTTAAAAATAAGATAGTCTCTTCAAATATATGTCAAAATTGTAATATATGGAAAAACTATGTATTTATTAAAAATATACACACAAAAAATTAATACCAAACTTTAATTAAAATTCTCTAAAAATATATAATTTATTATAGATTAATTCACCTGCCATTACGTCCTTCATACCAGAAACACGCGCAATGCCATTGATCACTTGAAAAACGGTATCGATATTTTCAATCTTGACTTCCTTTTTATATTTTTTAATACGTTCACGAATACAATTGCTAATCTCGTCTGGTGGAAACTCCTCTCCAAAACGTCTTTTCACTTTCACTCCTAAAACCAGCCAATTCAGGAAATCACTCTCTGATAGACGCCATTTGGCATATCCGTCTTGTTCCCAACGGTATGAAAGAGTAAAAAAAAAAATATCACAACTCATCGTGCAGTGGGAATCGCTAAGTCCAAATATTGGAACAAAGTTTTCGTGCCAAAAAGGGCTTTTCTTCCGGTGAACGCCAAGTGCAGCGCCAGGAAGTTCGTCATCGTGTTCCAGATGAGAATTGGAATAAAGAGAGTACAATTTACTAAATAGATTTAGCTGAAATCATTTCAAGAATAATCAGTACAATTTATTTTGCTTCCTTGAAACATTTAATCGGATTCTTGTCTTCTCTACTACTTCTCTCGCGCCTTCTTTTTCCCTATATGACCTCTTCAAATCCAGCCCCTTCCATCTCTCACCAATACAATAACGAAGCATCCTAAATCCTAAGCCCTTACAAAATAGCAAGTACATTTCCTATGTAAGTGAACCTGCTAGGAAATCTAATGTGGTACAAATGAAATGTTGCTCAACTAAGATACAATGCCTGAAACTACACTTGCAAGTGCAATTGCAGAACACATAACTTGCGTATTCCCGATACGCGACTAGATTGTAGAGCGCGTGAATCATGACGCCCGAACGCCCCCCCATTCATGCTCATAGGTCGATTCGTATCCACTCCGTCAATATATGAGAAACAATTCTGGCTACTGATTCAACCTTCGAACAATCTCACCTGCCAAGAGATCATACACTCTGCATGCTTGACATCTCACTAAGTTGTGCGAAAAGGAGTTCGTTCCATGTATCGGGGACACCAGGTAGACACCAATGCAAGCAATCCTGCACGCCTGGTGCTGCCGTAAGGCTGTACTTCGATATGTGTCCTTCGTCTCTTAGCTGAGATAGAGCTGTTATATCCAAGAGCTTAACCCCTGTTCCCTTCACCGCACTGGCAGCATCCTCATCAGTCGACTCATCTTGCAGCAGTTCCTTCCCAATGGACATGGGCGTTGCGTTGTCACAGCTTCCCCCGGTGTTCCAGTCCCCATTTACAAAATGCCTGGGAGAAATGCTCCGATAGAAAGCTTTCAAGTTCGGATGTTTCGGAAGCTGGGAATTTACCCAACTAACAATGCTGTGCATAGTAAACTTTTTGGCCTCTGCAATCATTGCCAGCTTCCTATTTGTGACTGGTTTACCTCCGACATACATGACCCAACGATTTCCACTGATTTTCCCTCGATTCCAATGATGCCCAGTGTTTAGAACTAGGACATCTATACTTGGCAAATACCTTTCCAAAAAATATGGTGGCCGGTCCAAATGCATGGCATAATTCGTGACCGGGTTAGTAATATTAAGAGGTTCTAGGCCGCACAGGCAAGCTGACCAGTAATAGAGGACCGTGGTATTGCTATCTGGAAACCGATAAGCCCACCCATCAGGGCGAATAGCATGTTTAGCTTTGACGAGTCCATACTCGTGGCCCACATCAAGCACATCAGGCCTCTCCTCGCCTCCCGTGATCATGCACATAAGAGACTGAAATTGCTGTCTACCCAGTGAATCTCCAACAATGGCGATAGTCTTGTCTTTCATCCTGCAGTACGTCAACAAATGAATTCAGTGATTAAAGGAGAAAGCAGCATAATATACCAGCACATTTTGCAGACGTCATTGAGCCACAAGTCCATGCATCAAATATAGGTAGAGTCCTAAACTAAGAGCTGTGGCCAGAAATTGAAGTTCCTATGAGCAAAGCCATCAAGCAGGGTGCAGAAGATGAGACTTCGGCCTCCTAAGTTACCAGTTGCAGAGGGAATGAAGAAAGTAGAAAAAAGTTTTCACATCTACCCTATCATAAAACATAAACTGTTCTGTTAAGCAGGAAATCAGTCGACTCGCCTATCAATATCAAGACATGACATAAACAAAAGTCTTTCAACAATGGGAAACCAAAGAAGGTCAAGCACATAGCTCATATGAAGACGTGCCAGCAGCAATTGCTCGTATTTGAGATGCACAAAAGTGAGCAAGACAACACTTTAAATAGAAATTACGCAACCAGGATGTTCTTATGCATGTTATAATGGTATTCTGTTTTAACTTGCCACATTCAAGTTAGATGACTGCCCATTTCCGATGTGAGATAGCGAACAAACATTGATGAACATAAAAAGTGTATTTTTAAAGAAAACTCTGGATTTTACGGGGAGGGTAACAACGTAAATGAATCAAGAATCCATGGAGAGTTTTGACCAGTCTACACACTTGAAGCTATTAGCATCTCTGGTAAGTAACTCAAAGAATGTAAGATGATAATACCTTGCAAAGAACTTGGAACGTTCAAAGTCTTCCATCTGGCAGCTTTTTGGTTGCCACCGTAGCTTTTCATAGGTAAAATCCTGCCGCTGCATCATTCTACAAGCCCACATCGACGACAACCATTGCTTACAACCAAATCCGGAGTACAGAGGCAAGTTATCATCTATGACCCATTTTCCTTTGGCATAGTTGCAGGCTGAATGAATGGACAGTAGGATTAGATTCACAAGGTAAAAAGATGCTGACATGAAAAAGGAAAGGGTAAATATATGTGTTATGCAAAATGTTGAATGGGGGAAGTTTTAAACCGTCACATGGAATATTCAAAAGAGCAGCTTAGCAAGTTGACAAGAGCAACCGAGGAGCCTACAAAAAAAGAGCCTTAAAATAGATTTGAAATAGAAGCTACGGTTTACGAAGAGAAGCATAGCAGTATTCAGAACACTAGCAAACAACGCAGAAAGATTCACCTAGCTGTAATGAGTAATCAATTAGGACAAGCATTTCTATGGATTTCCATGGACCATCATAACACACATCAATGATCGATCCATATGTGTGCACTTACATGACCTTCATGATGATGCCATACGCAAACTTCAAGTAAGCAAAGAAGTCCCCGGCTTTCAAGAGGTTACTAACCTTCCTTGTTCGTCTGTTCTTCCGTGATCAGCGAGAAGCTTGAATTCGCACTTCTCGTTGCCGGTGCTTCTTCATAAACCTCTTCCTGTGAATTCCCTTTTTCCTCACCAACATTCTGGCTATGCTTCTTTTCTCCTCCATCTTCTTCTTTCAAACTCGTAGAAATCTCTGAGATCGCATCTTTTACGTCCTCTACAGTCTGGCTATGCTTCCCTTCCTCCTCTTCCAGACTCGCGGAACCCTCCAAGGAGACATCTTTCACTTCCCCTAAAGAACTGCTACTTTTACCTTCCTCTTCTTCAAGACTAGAAAAACTCTCGGTCGGAACATCTTTTACAACCTCCACAAAAGGTCTGCCTTCCACAACTGCCAGGCAAAATACAATAACTAACCGTCAAACCAAAGACGCTTAAACATTTTAGAAGCAGTTCAACCCCAATGTCTAGAGGCAATCTTCAACCGCTAACAGTCACCCACAAAATCGATACGAAAAAACCGGGTCACGGCAGTTGCTCAACATGATAATCGTACCTGAAGGGACCTGAAGCATGTCGGCGGGTTGAAGCACGGTGGCCATGAGAGGATTTCTCTCCCATGTCCACAAAACGACAGTTGCGCACACAAGAGCGATAAGAAGCAACGACAGTTCCTTCCCCCTGAACCTCAAATTCCCCCCTCCTTTCATCCCTAAACTCAAATCCACATCCGAAAAAACCGAATCAATAAAATCAGAAGATCAACAAAAAAAAAAAACAGATCCGACGGTGGAGATTTACCTGATCGAGGATTTCCAGGTCCGGAAGCTGCTCCGTTACGTTTCCGTCACCGACGAGGTTGAGGCATCGGAGGAGGGGTATAAATGGAAATTAACAGAAACGGTTGAGGTTGGGGTTTGTACTTTCTTTCGCCCCGGCGTCGACAATAAGAGAGCAAAGATTGGGATTAATTAACTACCTTAGTAGACAGATAAACAGCAGATTAATTGTCCTGTGTTTTTTTAATTAATTAATTAATTATTTTTTTAAAGGAAAGATTTTGGTGGAGTAAGTTGACGTAAGCGAATTTAAAGAGGAATTAAAAAGTGAGGAGGGAGATTCGTCGGTGTGTGTTTATTGGATTTAAGTGGATACATCATTAACCATAAATTAATCAACTTTGGCGGTATGGTGTCCACGTCTTCGAATACGAACATTCTACGTAGGAATATTTTAAAAAATTAAATGTTAAATAAGGAAAATAAAGATAAATATGTGTGATAAGAAAATAATAGATAATAACTGATTTAAATTATTAGTCTAATACTTATTGTACCCTTACACATAATAATCATCATATTAAGATTTTAAAATAAAAATTTGCATCCAACGGACTAAAATTAATCCCCACCGTAGTCCTCATATAATCAAGTTCATATAAATAGGTAGGTTTTATATACTTCATTTTGTAGTCGTAAGTAGTAAATACTAAAGAACCATTAAGTACATTTAATTTTCGGAGACTATGAAATGTTAATTTATTTTGATAAGTGATTTATATTTTATGGAGTAAGTTTTTATGGAGTAAGTTTGACAAAAGTCAAAACAAAGAAATACTTCTTAATTTTAGATTGCATATAGCAAAAGGACGAAAATTCATGCGGAATTAAAACCGAAAAATATCATGTAATTTCTATTTATTTGCAACCATATAATTTTAATTTAAAATATTTGATTAGAATATGATAATTTTGTGTTTATTGTTCTAAATGGAAAAAAACTTAATAATTTAATTATCAAATAGCTTCTCTCTTATTGAATGTGAAATAGTCCCTCTTGGCTTGTACCTTCGTTTGAGACTGATATTATCGATGACGGTTAACTATGTAATTAAAAAAATTGGACTGTCATTATGACGTGAATTAACATGTTCGTGTACAATGTCTTGGTTTGGAATATTTCGTTGGTGATGGGATCGTGCATGTCACCAAGAAATGTTAAAATCATATAATAGAGATTATTATATTAGCGTGATACTTATTTCCGAAATTATAGGTTTAAGTCAAAAGTTGACCACTGAAAGATTTATAGAAAAATAGTAATTTGGTATATTAATACTATATGATTCATATGTCTTGGATCTGCAAAGTTCTAATTATTTGGTAAAAAAATTGGCGATATTCGAGCAGGAACCAATTTTTTAATCAAATCATCGGGTAATTGTTAATACAAAAATTATACGTTTGAAACAAAGTTGACTACCAAAAGATTGGTAGAAAATTAGGACTTGTTGTGTGTATGTTTGTGAAGGTTTATATACAATTATAGGTCATAATTATATTATCAAAATTTTAATTTAATTAATAAAACAAGTTTATTTGCAATATATTACTTGTTAAAATGCAGATTATCCAATATCACAAAGTAGTTTAATGCTAGTCAATTCTTGTCTATCAATTCAGAACAAGAATTTTCACGAATCAATAGTTTTTTGTTGGATTGAAAAAAATACAAAAATCAAAGTTTAACACTTTGAATTTATCTGTGTATCTAAGTGGAAGAATTTTTTTTCATTCTCATCTCTACTCCTTTTAACGGTGAGAAATTGCCAAAAATTATTGCCACGTCATCATCCATGTATTTCATACATGTTGATATGATAGGGCTACACTACATACAACTACAAGCCTTGTGACAATGTAATGACAAAGACACCTTATATGTCAATTATCGCACGTCAGTGTGGTTATTTCGAAGAGTTTTTTTAGCAGTAATTTCGTTTTTAAATTGGTTCAAATTATTGCACATCAATGTGGTTGTTTCATATTTGGATCAATTTAAGGGTCCAAAATTAAAGTTTAATTTTGTTCATAGGATCAGTGGGGTTTTAATTGTGTAACCACAAATAATGGTAGCGAGTATTTTCGTTATAAGTAAAGACTGAGTAGTTGACTTTGTATAATAATGTTATTCTTTTCTATCCTTCTTGGTAAATGGAGTTGGTTTGTGTGGCCGAGATGAATGTGTGGCCATAGAAAGTACTGTGCCTAAATTTTGTAGTTGAAGATGGGTGGGGAGGGAGGAATAAGAAGAGGTCGGGAAGAAGAAAAGGTTGAAGATGGCCAAGGAGGGTGAAAAATATTGAAAAAGTTGAGATTAAACTGAATTTTTCTCATTGACCAATCATCCAACTAAAGAAAAAGATTGTTGGTGTGCTAAGTCATCCAAAAAATAACATCTTTACATGCCACTCGTTTTATCATCTGCGTGGAGAGGGCATGACGTTTTCGCCCCCATCGAATATTTACGCACCAATCAGAGGATGAGAGTGTTAGGCGAGGGTTGACACGCAGCGAAGTATTTCTCGTCCTCGTACCACGCGGCGTTCCTGTTTGCGTGGCACGTCCTGATTGGTCTACAGTTGTCTTTTTTTTTCTTACTTAAAAATAAATTTTTTCAGAAAAAATATAAAATTATTTTTTACTCTTTGCACTATTCTATCTAAAGAATTTTCTAATATTGCTAATAATTTTATAGACTATTTTATATCTAATAATCTAATTGATGTAGTTTAATTTTTTTTAATTTATGTAGCCAAAAAATCATTTCAAAATATTATAAATAGATGTGATTCTCATTTCATTATGTAAATTTTGTAGTCGTTAAAATTATGTAATTAACAATTATTTATAAAAAATTTAAATTTCATATTTAATCATGTAATTTGTATTTATGTATGTGTAATTTGAAATTATTTATAATGATTTCTCAAAATCATTGATTTTGTTACTTTGAAATTAATTTTAATAATTTTAAATTTTTTAAAATAATATTTTAATTCAATATAATTAATTATATTAAAAAATAAGTAAAACTAACACGAAACTAAATAGAAAACTATAACATGGGCATTGGTGCAGGGGAAAGGAAACTAACGCGAATATTATTAGCGTAGTCTTACGCCTCAGATAAGCGCACAGTAGAGGATAAGCGCGAATCTTTAATCATAAAGGAAACAAATTACAGAAAAGCCGGTGAGTTGAAGAATCGGAGCGACCAATTCCCGATCGCCCAACCGACGGTTTCAATGGCGTCCGACGACGCCGCGCTCCAGTCCATACGCTACAAGCGTGGCTCCCTCCAGCTCCTGGACCAGGTCATTTTAAAATTTCCCCTCTTAATTTCGTTATTAACCTTTTAATTTACAGCTTCAGTCCCGGTTTAGGTAACCGCTCTTTCGTTGACTAACTTGACTTTTCGGTGTGTGGTTTTCTCCCAACAGAGGAAGCTTCCCCTCGAAACTACCTATTTGGATATCCACGACGCTTCCGATGGATGGTATTTTAATCTTTCTTCGGGTTTTTGTGTGGTAGGGTTTTACTGGTTTGGTAGGCATTTTACTGGTTTGGGGAACTCTTTTTTAAGCTATTGTTATGTTTAGAAGGGACTCCTTTTTGTTATTCTCAGCGAAAATTGTCTCAGGTCGGCTATACGGGAGATGGTGGTCCGAGGGGCGCCTGCCATTGCCATCGCTGCAGCTCTTTCGCTGGCAGTTGAAGTATTTAACTTGAACGAGTTCAGTGGAACATCTGCCGATGCTGTTATGTTCCTTAACGAGAAATTGGAGTTTCTTGTTTCAAGGTGAATCGCCGTGGAAACTGTAACTTAGGAGTAATCTTGCTTATTTCTTGCTTTGATAACCTGTCGTCCAAGTGGTTTGCGTTGGTATTTTAATCTCTTGTGCTGCTTAAATCAAGTATAAACTTTCGTGTCATTGCTTTAGTGTTGTGATGTGTTCACTGAACTTTGCTCTATCCAACTTCCAGTCGGCCAACTGCTGTGAATTTATTCGATGCTGCAACAAAACTTAAAGAAATTGTCGCCAAAGCTGATGCTTCTTTAGAACCCAGGAGCATTTTTCAGGTAACATTCTTCTTTTGTATGTTATTTATCTAACAGCAAGCGTAAGATCTTTTAAGATTGCACGGGATGCTTGCTTCCTTCTGCCAGAATTTCTGTTTCAAATTGCGGTTCTTGCTTCCAATATTCTCTAGACTTTATCGTGTTTTTGGTGTTTGTTCGTCGTGTTGGCTTAGTATTGAGACTGACTTTGTGCTGGTTATCACAATTCTAGGTGTACATAGAGGCTGCTGAACTCATGCTTGAAGATGATGTTGCTTCAAACAAAGCAATTGGGTCCCACGGAGCAAGTTTTATTCGGAAACAGAACGAGGGTTCGGATAGGCTATCTGTCTTGACGCATTGCAATACTGGCAGGTATACAATTGAAATTGCTTGCATATCTGACTTGTCTCAACGTCAATTTTGTACTCACCTAGTGTTTCTGCTTTCCAGTCTTGCAACAGCAGGATATGGTACTGCACTGGGTGTAATCCGGGCACTTCATGCTGATGGTGTTTTGGAGAGGGCCTATTGCACAGAAACACGTCCATTCAACCAGGTCAGTTTTGGTGTATAAAGTTAGGTGTTGAATTTAGTTGCTACGTCCTTTTCCTTTTATGTCATGAATTCAAAAATGTTATGTGGACCTAACATTTTGTTGGCGATTATTTCTAAATGAAGGGATCTAGGCTCACGGCTTTTGAGTTAGTGCATGAAAAGATACCCGCTACTCTAATAGCAGACTCTGCGGCAGCTGCACTCATGAAAGATCATCAAGTGAATGCAGTCATTGTCGGAGCAGATCGTGTGGCTGCAAATGGTATGATATGCCCAATTGTCTTATCCGATAATATATCAGCCATAAATTGCATGGTTGACGATAAAGTAACATTTCAGGAGATACGGCTAACAAGATTGGAACCTACAGCCTTGCGTTGTGTGCCAAGCATCATTGCATCCCTTTCTTCGTTGCTGCACCGTTGACTTCCATTGATCTTTCCCTTTCCTCTGGAAAACAAATAGTCATAGAGGAAAGGTCCCCTAAAGAACTGTTGAATTCCCACGGAGGGCTTGGAGAACAAGTTGCCGCATCTGGAATCTCAGTTTGGAACCCGGCGTTTGATGTCACCCCGGCAAACTTAATCAGTGGTATCATAACAGAGAAGGTACATGCCTCTTTCTTAACTCTGGTCCTACAAAACCTCACGCATATTCAACCTACGGAAAATTTCAAAACGATCTACTTATTTTCGATATCATTCAAACGTCCTATTGTGTTTCGTGACCAGGGAGTTATTACGAAGAAGGGCGGTGATCATTTCGACATTAAGCAATTTGCAGAACAATATTCTGGTCTTTAGAGTTCAGTGTTCAGGCGAGAGGCACATCTGATCTGCAGTCAACCGAATTCTAAGCAGCACCATCATGTAATTTTCGGTTAAACTACTGTTCAGCTCCAATATTCGGAATTTCTCATTCTACATTCCGAGTTTTCGTCTTTTTAGTAACATAATCTAGGAAAGGTCAAGTCGGAATTGATCTCTTTGCAATTCCCATGTGTACAATACACATGCAAACAAGTTGCCGATGGAGACATCTCTGCTGGATCGCATATATGTTTGATGTAAGTTGGAAATAAAATTACAAAGTTTCAGATCGGGCGAATTTATGTTTGGAAGCATGTGCCTCGTAGTTTCGGTGGTCCATTTCGTCGGGACTTGTTTGAAATAGTTCTCTCGTACCATACGAGGGACCACCTATATTCGGTATATTCAATGGTAAGTATTCGATCATAGTCTTCATATGTGACTGATACTATATTTACAGTTTTTTTTAATCAATTTTATTGTATCGAGGTGTCACTTTCTTTACCTACAAGTTGATTGTTACCTTTTCTAATCTCGCCTAACTGAAACCTTTACACTCAAAACCGCCCACCTTATCCTCGTTTATCAAAATTGTAAATAATTAGATCGGTCTCTTAGTTGAGTAGGTACACTTGGCTATTTCTTAAGACCCCCTTAATTTAATAATTTAAACTTGTACTACGTATATAATACACACAAATCAAATACATATGTAATTAGAAAAAGAATATATTTTTGTATACCATTTAAAACTTAATAATCATCACGTCCTGAACAACAACAAAATAAACTATCTTCAGCATGTTTTGATGATCTTGTTCATGTTCGGATGAATATGTGGATACTAATTACATTTTCGGTACTTTGAATCTTTTCATTGTACTGTAAGACATATTTTGATGCTACGACAGCTTATACATAAAGATGTATAAAATAGAGATTGAAAAATCTACCAATTATTAAATTATATAATAATAAAAATAAAAATTTGCTTACAACGATCGTGTACAAGAATTATTCAAATCAATTAGTCACCCTGATAATCGAATTTACCGTGGATGAAAACGTTGATAGCGTGTAGCATGTACCCACCAGCAATGCTTTTGACCAATTTATTTAATTTCCCCTTCTCAACTCAAAGTAAGATTCACTAGAAGTCTACAACATCTGCACCGACATATTCTTTTTCTCTCTCTCTCTCTCTCTCTCTCTCTCTCTCTCTCTCTCTCACAACAGTATATAAGTTATGTCTTGTATCTCTTTATCAAACATAATATTCAACTTTACATTAAAGGCCAAACACCACCCCATATGTATAAATGCATACGCTATTATTGGTGTGGTAACTAAAAAAGTTATACCAACTTAAACTAGTTAAATTCGAATGTTATAATTCAAAAGAGGACACCATATATTAAAAATTCTTCCTCACCCATTTTTGTCCTTCTTAAATACATGTAATCTATTAATTACCAAGAATTATATTATCAAGAAACTAAATCTCACTTGATATTATTTTTCCTGAATAAAAATAATATAAAACCTATAACGACTTAATTTTCCGTACACTGGTACAAAAAAAACACACATAAGAAACCTCCTTCCTTCCCCCAAACACTTGCAACAACAACACTCTTAAAACCAGACACAAAAACGCCAATTATGCCGATTAACACATCCTCGGACCGCCAACCGCCTCTCCCACCGCCGGCCACTACCAAGCCACCGCAACCGGCGGCGGCGACGGGGGTTGTGGTGGAGGTGAACTGCCACTCGTGCGGGTTCACCGAGGACTGCACCCCGGCCTTCATCTCCCGCGTCCAAGCACGCTACCAAGGCCGCTGGCTCTGCGGCCTCTGCGTCGAAGCCGTGAAAGACGAGGTCCTCCGGTCCGACGGGATCATCTCCGTCGAGGAAGCCCTCGACCGCCACGTCACCGTCTGCAATATGTTCAGGTCGAAGGCCAAGACCACAGCCTTGGAGGACATGGAACATCCGATGTTCGTAATGGGTAGGGTTCTTCGCCGGAGCCTCGACTCCTCCTTCTGTGGGGGCCCACTCCGGTCGTCTTCGAGCAGCGCGCTGCCTGGCGTCGACGAGGTGGTTGCCGCCGGGGATAGGGCTAGGGGGTCTTTGGTCCGGTCCGAGAGTTGCTTCCCAGCTTTGTCTCGTTGAGAAGTTAGGCTTTTAACTAGGATTTATCTTAGTTTAAAGGAGACATAACTTAATTATGTTGTTTTATTTAATATTGATAGATATTTCGTCCGGGTTATTACAGATATAATCATACGTATATGGGGTTTAGCTCAATTATCTTGGCTTAGTATGGAGGAGGTAAATTGTCAATTTTACCTTTGAAATGAAATACGAGCTATTAAATTCTCTCTTGTTGTTCTCATCTGTTTAGAATTACAAAGTATATTGCGTAAATTTCGTACATCTGATGAGTACGGCCCTCTCAATTGTATTCATTTTATTGCGTAAATTTGTATCTGGTTTTGTTAGAAGATTCCTAATTTTCTGAAATGGAAGTATCGCCGGTGAAGAAGGTAATCGATTGTTCTGTGATCTTGATAAGGAACTAATGGTCATACATGGCAAGAAATTAAAGGGGTCGTACAATATGATTTTTGACGCATCTAATTAGGAAGGTGATGATACTTAATTAATGTAAACGTACATATACTTTGTTGCCGGGTAAAGAATTTGCTCAAGGCCAGCTGTAAGGGTTGTTTTTATTTGGAATGGTAATTAGTGTTAGATTGATACTCAATTCAAAATAATTCAATGAGCGATTAAAATGTAATTCATTTAATCAATTCAATTATAGTGTAACATGTGTGTACTGGGACTTCAACACTCGCTTCCAAGAAAGTCAATTCGAAGTATTATGTCAAAACTGAAATCGTTAAAACAATTATGTATTCCAAACTACTTTTGGAAGGTAAATATCTTTATTCATATCATATTGTGTATATAGTAATATTGATAATATGTACAATTGTAACGCCCTACACGTAGTACGGAGGCTACAATTGATAATCTCACCAAAAATGCTCCAAAATTCACGATTACATGAACATGCATAAATGCAAGAAAGACGAGGTGTGGATGGCTTAATTGGAAGAAGCCACAGTAGTAAATGTCAATGCCAGTTATGTTTGACGCAATTGTCTCGTTTCTTTCCGGGTAAGCTTCTTGGTTGGGTCGTTCCTTATTAACATAATCGTGTGGCTACATCATATTAATGAGCCTTACCAAGTACCAACACGTTACATCCACAACACGACAAAAATCGAAGGTGGTGATCGGTGACTGAGCCTCTTAATTATCAGACGTTTATCTCGTGTGTGTTTCTTTCTTTGTGAATTATTTTATATCCAAATTTGAAACAATATGTATTCAATTTAAGGAGGATGATTAAGCATTTGTAATCATTTTTTTTAATCTTTCAAGACACGGGTTGCATTAAAAATTTTCTTAGTAATATTATTTTGATTCAAATTTTTGCGTAATATTGTTATTAAATTCATTTACCAAAAAAAAATGCAATCAACATTCTTAGAATTCAACTTTTTTTTTTTGTTAAACTATTGTAACTTTTGTCTGGTTATCTAAATTTGTATTATGCGAATCGACGCAATTGGACTTTAGGCCCAAAGACGATTTTGTTCCTCCCAGCCAGGCTCCACGTTGGGCTTAGCCCAGCTCGCATAGGTCTCAGAGGAAATAACACGGAACACTTCGCGAGCGGGACCCTGTTCCGGGCATAGTCAAACACCGGGGGTTCACTGACACGTGTAAGTATCTCGACGCGTAATGGTAGGGTCTTGTCGCATTGTTGGTGGGGTTCGGATTGACATGACAGGAGTTGTTTCGTAAAGGATGTTTGCGTCTTTATGTTTAGTTTGACGTTGTTGGTGAAGTCAGTGTTGGAGCTGCATTGTTATTGCTGCTAATGAGGTGACGAGGAGGCATGATCGGGGTTCGAAGTTGTATAGTTAGACTTCGTTGCTTCCGGTTAAGGGAAGCGTTCGTTCTAATGTTGCTAGTGACGAGGATGATGACTCGGTTTATTCGTCTTTGCTTGAATCTGAGGTGCTACTTGAACCTAAAGGTACCACATTGGATGTGGGGTGGTGGTTCTCCTGTGGCAACTTACTCGAATGAGGGTCCGAAGACAAGTGCTGAGGTTTCAATGCATGTATGGGGTTGGAATGATGAGTGGATGTTTGTGATTTAGCGATCGAGATTGATCCCAAGAAGATTGATAGACAATATCAATAGTTGAAGAGGAGCAGTGGTCCAAGCTTTATGCTGTTGGCAATGCCACATTTTCACCAGTTATGCTCTAGCAATGAGATGATCAAGACACAAATCGGGAATTTTTTGCATACTTATACACAAGCGTGGATGAGCAACCTTGCAAATTTCTACACTCGTGGGAAATGGGATGATTTGTGAAGAGTATTATCTGTTTCTACGTATTCGCGAACGAACACGTGCTAGTTTCTCTGCTTGTAGCCAAAGGTGCACTATTCAATGTCAATCATTCACTTCTTGCATTGCTTGTATTGGCCTGGGGGAATTCCTTGTGACATCGGATGTCAAAAATCGCGCTGGCAATGAACGGCAGGGACAGCGTGCAGATCGCGCCATATCACGGGGTACTATACAGGTCCAATGTTCAACAAACTTGTTGGTTTGGGGATATCAGCGTTGATAGGAGCCTGGACTAGCAGACCTCGCTCATCAGTATGCAACTCAACTCGGCCCTAGGTATCGGCCTTATAACAATCTACCTAATCTTTCTGATCTTCAGGCTGTGCAGTTCTAGGGACCTGGTTTCCGTTATTAGGAAGACAACATATAACTAATAAGTTTTTTTGTCAAAAATGCCTCGTTTTGAACTTATTAGTAAAATAGGTAAACAATAAGATGCCAAAACGTAATTTGTTTGTTCATCTTGAATACCATTCACTCAATGCGCCTATCCTTTTCTGTTGCAATTAAGGGCACAATCAGCGAACATTCCACAATTGGAATGAATAATATCACAATTGGAATGTGAGCTGATCTCCTACGCATCTCAAGATCACGAATTGATGATATGGGAAGAAATCTCCTCAACGGCTATTTCCAGTTGTTCCATTTCCTTATGTAATTTATTGTATCCCAGTAATTAAGCTGTAATTGATCTCTTCTTAGGTATGTAACTGTATATATAATCGATTGTAACCTAATTGCTTAATACAAGTTTATCAATTACCTTCAATTGCTCAATCTTTCATGGTATCAGAGCAAAATCGATCTCTCTAAACCAAATCAAATCAATCCATTCCAACCCTTTCAATTTCCGAACTCAAAATGGCTGATTCCACCACCAGCAACGATTCCCCTGTTCCTGCCTCAGCAAGCTCAGGGATGACTCAATTCAAGAAGTTGACCGAGTTCGAAGGCAACACCGGGTTGAAGATCACTACCGTTACCTTCAATGGTAACAACTTCCTCTCCTGGTCCAAAGCAATTAACATTGCACTAAGTGGACGCGGGAGACTCGGATTCATCGATGGCACTTTGCAAGCACCTGAGAAAACGGACCCAAATTATCCAGAATGGAGCATGAACAACCATCTGGTAATGTCCTGGCTTTTTAATTCGATCGAGAGTAATCTTCACGACTTGTTCAATTTCGCAGAGAGCGCAAAAGACATCTGGGATGCGATAAAGGAACTTTACTCGCACCAAGAGAACCTTTACAGGGTCTTCGAAGTCAAGAAAAGCCTGGCCGAGATTCAAAAAGGAGACAAATCCTTTGTTGAATATCTCAGCAAGCTCAAAGCAATGTGGGAAGAGCTGACCGTACTGAGACCGGCTACAACTGATCCCGCCATCCTAAAGAGAAGGGATGACGAAGACAAAATTTTCAAAATTCTAATGGGACTTGGTCCAGATTTTGAATCTTTGCAGGAACAAATTTTGACTGATGTGGATCTGCCTCCTCTGAATGCTGTTTGCGCACGAATCCAAAAAGAAGAGACCAGACGCCGAGTGATGCATTCATCGCACAAAACAGAAGCAACAGCTGACACCAGTGCGTTCTTAAGTAGTGCTGAACCTTCGGCTCAAATTGCCAGAAGAACTGCAACATTCAGAGGCGGACCTAGCGCAAGAGGAAGAGGAGGAAGAACTGGGCGAACCAGCATAACCTGCGATCATTGCGGGAGAATTGGCCACCCAAAAGAGAAATGCTGGATTCTCCATCCTCATTTGAAGATGCAGCATCAACAATTGAGAGAAAGGAACCTTATTGACCAACCTAACAATGCATTTGTTGCAGCTGCAGATGTCTCCTCTCCCTCCAACTTTCAGATCGAAGAGATTACACAAAGGATCCTCAAGCAACTCAAAGCAGGAGGAGAATTGGGGACATCGGAGATAAGAAACTCCAAGATGCCCAGTGAAGGTAAAAGATCTCACTCAATTGCTGCATACACCGTAACTGAAAATGCCTTGCATGCTTTTAAATGCAACAAATTGCAATCTGATTTCACATGGATAGTAGATTCAGGGGCAAATGAGCATATGTCCCATAATCTTGATCTAATTAGTGACCTTCAGGAAACACCCAACCAATACATCCATATCGCAAATGGCACCAAAATCCCAATCCAAGGCAGTGGCTTCACCACTTTTTTCTCCAAACCAGACAGATTAGATTCGTTATACATTCCTCATTTATCAAACAATCTTCTGTCTGTAAGCAAATTAACACGCCAACTAAATTGCTTAGCCATCTTCTCATCCAATTCGGTTGAGTTTCAGGACCGCTCAACTCGGAGGAAGATTGGTGAAGGCAAATTAGTCAATGGGCTCTACACTATCACTCACACACCAAATGCCCTTGCTGCTCATCTGGAAAATTCATCCTCGCATGAACTCTGGCACTGCAGATTAGGACACCCAAATAAGAGTGTGTTAAGAACTTTATTTCCTGTTTTTCCGTTGATGGATTTGAACTGTGAAAGTTGCCAATTTGCTAAGCACTGTCGTACTCCTTTTACACTGTCAGAAACTATTTATGATAAACCTTTCCAATTGGTGCATTCGGATGTATGGACATCTCCTTTATATTCGTACGATGGTTTTCGATATTATGTCACTTTTATTGATCACTTTAGCCGAAGCACGTGGGTATATTTACTTCGACACAAAGACGAAGTCTTTAAGTCATTCAAAGACTTCAATCATCTCGTTCAGACCCAATACGACACCAAGGTAAGAATGTTCAGAACAGACAATGGTACCGAATATATGGGTGAGTTCAAAAATTACTTGAAAAATCTAGGAATAATTCATCAAACATCGTGCATTTACACACCGGAACAGAACGGAATAGCTGAGCGAAAAAATAGACACATCCTTGATGTTGCTAGGTCTATGATGTTTCGAATGAATGTTCAAAAACGTTTTTGGAGTGATGCGGTGCTCACTGCCTGTCACATCATAAATAGATTACCTAGCAACACCTTGAAAGGAAAGTCGCCTCTAGAAGTTCTCCTAAATAAGAAACCCAATCTCGATTATCTGCGCATATTTGGTTGTTGTTGCTTTGCCCATATACCTGCAGGAAAACGTGACAAATTGGACAAGAGATCTACCAAATGTATCTTCCTCGGCTACTCCAACACTCAAAAAGGATACAAGTGTCTCGATCCCACCACTATGCAAAAATTGGTGTCTCGCGATGTGCACTTCCTGGAGCATCAACCATACTTCAAAGGGGCTCCAACGCACACATCTCAGGGGGAGACAATTGCCCAAGATTCCAGCAGACCATTGCCAATCGTAACTCCAGGCGATACGATCAATCGAGGACTATCCATTGCGAATCAAGAGACAAATCCAACTTCGGCAAATATCAATCAGGAAGATTCCTCTTCAGGGGGAGAATTAACAGACAATCCAGCCGAATTGGACATCCAAGGAAGTCCAGGTACGTTCCCTGAACTCAATCGCAATTCAATTGATATTGAAAATTCAATTATCGCTAACCATGATTCAATCCCAATTGAAAACAGTGAGTCAATTAGGAGCAGTACCCCGATTAGACAAGAATTACCTATTAGGAAATCAGATAGAGTTAAGCAACCTAGCTGCAGATTAAAAGACTTCAAGACCTATCTAGGCTACTACCCAATCGAAAATCATATCACCTACAGAAACATCAAGCCGAACCATCTTGCATTTATTTCCAAACTAGACAACAATCAAGAGCCTAGGAACTTTCAAGAAGCCTTAGAATTAGACGTCTGGAGGAATGCAATGAAGGAAGAACTAGATGCTTTAATTAGAAACAACACGTGGTCCATTGTTAGCCTACCCGAAGGAAAAAATGCTATTGATTGCAAGTGGATCTTTAAGGTTAAGCACAAAAGCGATGGAACTATAGAAAGACACAAGGCCCGATTGGTAGCACGAGGGTTCACTCAGACACATGGTGTCGATTATAGTGAGACTTTCGCTCCCGTGGCAAAAATGAACACCATCCGGATTCTCATCTCTATCGCAGTCAATTGCAATTGGAGAATGGACCATATGGATGTCAAAAATGCTTTCTTGCAGGGACAATTAGAGGAAGAAGTCTACCTACAGGTACCTCCCGGACTCAAGCTTCCCACAAACACACCCTCCAACCAGGTATGCAAACTACATAAAGCGATCTATGGCTTGAAGCAGTCCCCTCGCGCATGGTATAAAAAATTGAGTGGCGAATTGATTAATTTGGGGTTCAAGAAATGTTATTCCGACTCCTCTCTCTTCATATCCACTCGAACACAAGGTAAAGTACTCGTCCTCATCTACGTAGATGACATATTAATAACAGGGGAAAACCAATCTGAAATTGATTTCTTGAAGAGCGAGTTAAGAAAAAGGTTTGATATGAAAGATCTAGGTAAGATCAAATATTTCTTGGGAGTTGAATTCGCTTACTCGTCGCAAGGTGTGTTTCTAAATCAACGAAAGTATGTTTTGGATCTCTTAAAAGAAACTAAACACATCGGATCTGCTCCATTTAAGACGCCTGTGGAACCTCAACTTAAAATTGATAATGATAAAGGCAAGCTAATTTCTGATGTTAAGCGATTTCAACAGATTGTTGGTAAACTTATCTATTTAACTATTACTCGTCCCGATATAACATATGCTGTGCACTTGTTAAGTCAAATTATGCACTCTCCCCGTGATATCCATCTTGCTCTCATGAAAAGGGTACTACAATATCTAAAGAATTGTCCGGGGAAGGGTATTCTTATGCAAAACCATAAACATCTTGATGTTGTTGCTTTCGCAGATGCTAGCTGGGCCGGGAAAGTCACAAACCACAAATCAACAACCGGATACTGCTTGCTCCTTGGTGGGAATCCAGTAATTTGGCGATCAAAAAAGCAAAAGGTGGTTTCCTTATCAAGCGCGGAAGCTGAATATCGAGCCATGGTTGCTGCGTCCTGCGAATTGACTTGGGTTCGCAATCTGCTCCAAGAATTATCAATCCAAGTTCAATGTCCAATGAAGCTTCACTGCGACAACCAAGCGGCCATACACATTGCAGCCAATCCCGTATTCCACGAGAGGACGAAACACATTGAGATTGACTGCCACTTCATCCGAGACAAAATTCAAGACGGCCTGATCACTACTCCGTACACACGAAGCGAAGAACAAACGGCCGATGTTTTCACAAAAGCCCTAGGCTGTCCACAATTCGAATATCTCCTCAGCAAGTTGGGAGTTCGCGATATTTACTCTCCAACTCCTCAACTTGAGGGGGAGTGTTGCAATTAAGGGCACAATCAGCGAACATTCCACAATTGGAATGAATAATATCACAATTGGAATGTGAGCTGATCTCCTACGCATCTCAAGATCACGAATTGATGATATGGGAAGAAATCTCCTCAACGGCTATTTCCAGTTGTTCCATTTCCTTATGTAATTTATTGTATCCCAGTAATTAAGCTGTAATTGATCTCTTCTTAGGTATGTAGCTGTATATATAATCGATTGTAACCTAATTGCTTAATACAAGTTTATCAATTACCTTCAATTGCTCAATCTTTCATTTTCATTATCATCTCTGTCTTTACGCTTGCTGAATTCTCAAGCAAAGTTGCAACAACTTGCCCTTCCCTCTTAACCAGGTTCGGATATCAAATAAGATCCGACAATACTCGACTCGATAAAAAAAAAATAGTAATCTTGGTAATCACGCAAGTTTCTTGTCGTATACGGGACATTAAATTATCAGTCTTCTTACCCTATGGTCGTCGTCCCTCCAACTAACTTTCTTCCTCGCGAAACCAAATCCAATTTCTAGAGAGAGAAACAAAAAAAATCTCATCTAAATCTCCGAAGATGATGCACATGACGCTGTACTGGGGGACGGAGGTGACCCTCCTATTCGACACGTGGAGGACCGACTCCGCTGCCAGCTACGCCCTCTCCTTGTTCGCGTGCTTCCTCGTCGCGTCCTTCTACCAGTACCTAGAGGACCGCCGCGTACGGCTCGGGTCAACCCCCGGGGCGTCCTCCTCGGTCAACGTTCCGCTCCTGGGAGGGAGGAAGATCGGGGCGGGATGGTGGAGGAGGGTTGGGTCGGCGGCCATGTTCGGGGTCAACGCGGGGATCGGGTACTTGCTGATGTTGGCGGTTATGTCGTTCAACGGCGGGGTGTTGTTGTCTGTTATGGCGGGCTTGTCGGTGGGTTTCTTCTTGTTCCGAGACGGCGTCAAGGAGGAGGACGACGACGACGGGGTTCCTGCTGTCTCCGACAGTGCTTGTGGTTGTGCCTGAACACGTGGACTTCCCAGAAATCACCCATCGTAATACTATTCTCGTTTAAGTTTGTTTAATTTGTGACGGGACTTGGTACATTAGTGCTGATATGATCTAATTTTGTGCACGAAAGTTTCGATTCGATTGGATGAAAGAATTTTATATTTGGAATTTACGATTTATTAGATGGAATTTTTTTTGGTTAATTTAAATTATTTTCACATTTCTGTATCTTGACGGTTATAGAATTCGATACTCCCACTTCATATTTAAGGACTGACACCATTTCAGATCACATCATATATGTGGTGGTTATTCGATCGATTTGGATATGTCTCGTTGCTGTGTAAATGGACGATGTTTCCGTTTTCCTTTTGTTCTATACTCTCTTGGTTTCCTTTTTGCCATCGCTTATCTTTCTTATTGGAACAAAGTGAAATTAAATATTTGTTACGTTATTGGTAGATCATTTGGAAGAGATATTTTAGAAAACTTTAAGGTTTTGTATATGAGTTTACTCCTCTTTTTTTGGAAGATATGGTAAAACAAATAGGAGGTAGAATGGAATCTTTATAGACGATCACATTCACTTTGTATTTTTTCTGAGAATGAGAAATTGAAAGAAAAAAAAGCAGTAGGACATAGAAATATACGTTTATGAAAAAAAAATTCAGAAAGTATTTTTCATATAGTTCTTATGATAAATTTTATTATGTAATATTATTTCAGCTATAAATTAGACCCAATAGGAGCAAATACATAATTTATGAGTCTTCTATTTAAAAAAAATCATGAATTTGGATTATCTATCATAGTAGGGTGTCTGATGTCACACCGAAAATAACAACTCAACTCTTGGAGATTGTTATTTTAAGAGGATTCAAATTCAAATATTTTTAAAAAAGTAATTTTTTCACTATTTTTTAATTTTTTAGCAAATTTTATAAATATGTTCGATTCGAATATGATTTAAAATACTACCAAAAATTCCCAAATAAATAGACAACAATAATAAATTATTAGTTTTCAGGCGGAACTCACTCACATGTTTAGGCCGCAGCTCAAATCAGTAAGAAGTTCCAAGAACATGAAAATAACGAACGAACTTAACCTCTTTTAGAATTACTTAAAACCCAGAATTCTAATTCCGTTTGCAATGCAATGAGCTTTCGACGTCAATCAAATAACACGAAAACCTCCCTAAATTGGAAGAAAGCTAGCAAATTAAAAGGAAAAAAAAAAAGTTTACTAATTAAGCATTGATTGTTCTGTCCTAGTCCTAGACAAATACAAATTCCCTATTTCTATAAAAGGGGGATGTACCCTCTCATAATTCTCGAATTCATTCTCAAGCAAATTCGTTTAATTGTTTTTAGAGATATTCAATTTGTGACAATGTCTGCCATCTTTGGTTCGTCCAATTCGTCTTCCATATGCGCGGATTACTTCGGAGACGAGGTCGGGATTCCGCTGCCTCGCGTGGGGTCCACTCCGGCCAAGCTAGCTGTCGGCGACGGGACAAAACAATTGCAGAGGCCGAGGGAATTGGAAAGTTCCGACAAAGGTGTAACGACGCCGTCGTCCCGAGTAAGCAACAAAGATAATAAAGGTGGCCCACAACCTGGACGTGGAATAGCTTTCGCGCCTTGCTTCGATGGGTTAGATTGCTTTGGGACGCTCGTTTTCCACTAAATTGGATTACTCTTCTTAATAGTTTTAATCTTAATAGTTGATACTCTTCTTCTTCGAATCTTACTTCTACTTTCGTTGCTAGAGCTTTTTTCATACATAAGGTTATAATAGTTTAATGCATGCTCAATTTTAATATTTAAATTCAAAACATGTTGGTTGACTCCTTTTTACTAGCTAATACTACTGAATTTTGTAAAAGATAAACCGAACATATGATATGTTACATTTTTTCTATAAGTTGGATGCTTCATTAGATAAAAACAAAAAAAGAAAATACAACCGGAGATAAAAGACATTAATGAAAAATTTTACATTATCTAAGATGTACTAATCTACGAGGTTGTAGCTGAAAACCTCACTAAAAATTTAGTAGAAAAAAAGAGTTGTCTTATATCCATAACCGTACAAAATTAATCTCTCAAAAAAATAGTAACTCTCAAGCAATAGAAATATACACGCATCCTTATTCAAGGCAGGACATTGCCAAATACCAAGCCAATCACCACTTACCCGCAAAAAAAAAAAAATAATATATCCACGAGCATAATACAATATGTATTTCCCATTCCCTTCAAATTGAAAAAAATATTTGACTTGATCAACAACCCAAAAGGAAATTATAAAACACATATTGGCAAAAGTCTTACTTGGTCCCTCCTTCGACGGTACGCTCAAGAACTCGTAGATTCGCCATAGATGTTGTCCAAAACGGCAACCACTCCGATCACAAATGCTTGATCCACTCCCGGTTTCACCGTCACATTATAGAGATCATTACTCGTTGTCACATCGTCTATTCTCTCCTCGATGCCAATCTATTCGATTATATAAACATATGGATTAAAAAAATAATCTCACTATGGTACCATGTTAAAGTACTTATCTAATATACCTGAGCTACAACGTTGCCCATGTGGTCTACGATGGTACAATCTCTATCAGGGAAGAAACCTCTGATCTCGAAGTCCCAGTCATTGTTGCTTCTTCTAGGAACGGTGGACACACTAATTGCGTTCTTCTTTACCAAACAAGAGCCCACCACCTGATCCTTAACACAAAACACGGGCCTCTTCGATCCTTCGTAGTCAAAACTGTAGCCTTTCCATTTCCTATGCATACCCAAGGCCTCAACCAAACCACCCTGAAATAAATATGTAATAAGATTAGGCTTACATACGATAAAATATTTTATGGTACAAGTGCGATGTATTGGTTTATAAGTGAGGTACGAATTGTTGAGAGTTTGTACCTTTCGACGAAGGAGGATCAGCGCGTCTCGATCAGCATCGCGCAAGAGGAGCTCCCCTTGTGTGCCAAGAACACCACATCCAACGACACTGAAAAGAATAGTTTGGGTAGAATCCGTGACCACGAACCCTCCGCCATTTACGACGTGAGGCCTTTTCCTTACCACAAGAACCACCTCGCTAGCCAAATCGCAGTATATCTTGCTTATGATCGGGAGTTCCTTATGGTGATCATCTGGAGTATCACTCTCAAAGGTTGAAGCCATATATATATAATTCCTAATCTTCGTTCAATGATTTAAAATATTTTAACGTAAAGCCAATAAAACGAAATTTGATGTGTGACTATGACATGAATTGATAATCTTGTATCTATTTATTTATAAGGAAATGCTTGCAAAGCCTTACACAACAAAAAAATGTTTTCCTTGCTAGATTATGTGATGCAGTAGAAGACATCGATTAACGTCACCTGGTTGAAAATAGTTGGGCAAGATATTTTACGTGATATAAATTCATATTATGAAAATACAACAATATCAAAACGCGAATTACTGAAAGCGAATTATTGAAAACGCATCAATATTGCGTATATACATGTTAGGGAAGCATATATTTTGAACGTGGTGGATCATAATACACATGGCGGGGATTGCTTGTAGAAAATGAGGAATGTGTTAGGTCACTTTCCTTTTTCCCTTCGATGTATCTATCGAAAATAATTGTGGTAGTCAATTATTGATTAGTCTTCTTTGTTTTCTTTTCTATACTGGGAATTGGATGAGCTGTGATTGTGTTCTGGTTCCTTTTAACGACTAATTTTAGCAACATTTTTAGGCAGCTATATTGTGATTAAGGCGAGTAGATCAACTGATCCTAAATTAAAGCTATCAATCAGGGAAGAATATCAATTGGATCCTAAACTGAAGCTATCAATCAGGACAAAAAGATCAAATGGATTCTCAATTGACCCAATTGGACGATCTACACTTTAGAATGGATTGGGTCCTGGATGTGTAAAAACACACTAAGAACATGTAAAACACACTAAAAGCATTCTGGAAGTAAATTATACTATTGGATAAGACTCAATAAAAAAATTTCCTCTCTAACATCCTCTCTTTCTTTTCTCCTTCCTCTCTGCTTCTTTCTTAATCTTTCCCCAAAAATCTGACAACAAACTTGGGAGCCATTGTTCTACATCTAAAGCCTCCATTGACAACTCAACATCATAGATTGGTAAAAAACTAGGTCGACGAGAAGGAGAGGGGGAAGAATGTCTCTGAGGAAAGAGAAATGAGAGAAGAAAAGAGCCACCTCGCATCTCCCTACCACTATCACTATTGCATCATCGTACCTCACCCATTAGTCTAACCGACCAAGGTCGAGCCATACTACCCTAACCCTCGCACACCGCTCGAGAAGAAGGAGTGCTTGAAGAGAGAGAAGGTCCAAGGAGAGAGAGAGAGTTGTAGGGAGAGAGAAATGAGAGGGGAGGAGAGATAATAGAATCAATTTTCGATTATTGCTACACTTTTTTTGTTTGGTTACTACAATTTTTTTTGTTTCACCATGTATATTCAAATGGTTTGTCATATATGTTCAAATGGTTTACGCATGTTCAAATGGTCTGGCCATGTATGTTCAAATGGTCTAGCCATGTTTCAAAAGGTTTAGCCATGAATGTTCAAATGGTT
>SOPF01026054.1:37092-83238 GCA_012979155.1 Hypericum perforatum
ATATAGCCTAACCATTTGAACATTCATGGTCAAACTATTAGAACATATCACAACAAACTATTCGAATACTTCAGAACAAACTATTTAAATTTATCAGAGTAAACCATTCGAACATATATTCGAATGGTTTGCGATATTTCGATTTATTAATAAGAAGCATGATATTTATTTAAATATAAAATTAATAAATTAATTATTCATACAAACCAAAAACAAGAAAAAGTGTGCGCGTGTGGATTTTGGCTTAATTTTTTATGATTATAAAAAATACAGGAATGTTCTGTACATGGGAGTACAAAATACAATCGCATCCCTCTACACTTAATTGAAATCAATTGAGTCATCCACACTCAATTGCAATATCAATTGAAGATCATTTACAACGGATGTTACCATACGAGGACCAACGGCTATATCCTTAGTTTGGCTTGCAATCGAATATTTTTTAATGTATTTACATGTAATTGATTGTTATAATTGCCCAATTAGATACTCGATTAGTTGCATATATGTATGTAATCTCTCAGTCAATAATATTGTTAAGCAATTCATTCCAATCTACATTCTGTCAAGCTATATTGCTTTTCGAACTCGGGCACCCTATAGCTGAAAGCGTAAATTGAAAAGATGCTGATTTTTTCTTCCATTGAAACATATTGATTATATCTGCTAAGACGGCCATCTTGAAACATCTCGAAAACGAATTGGAACTTCCATACAGTAATAACATAGTTTATAATTTCACACAGAAATATTAATATTTTTTTAGAGACTGTGCGTGTTGTTATATTAATCATATTTTTAACTTCCCAGATTAACAAATTGCTTTTTAATCTGAATTGCTGATCGACATATTTATAAGGGGCTTTATAACGTACTCCGGAAAAAATAACCTTTATTTTAGTTAATGAGACTAACTATACTAGTAGGATTCTGAGTTTGTACTACTGTGAAATCAAAATCATGAATGTGTTATGAAATGGTATTGTCCAAGAATAACAATGACAAGTTGACAACGTAATCAACTCTTTATAATATTATGTAAATTCAACTTAAAATTTTAAAGATAATAAACATATATTTTTCACAATTATACAGATTCAACGCTAACAGATTAATTTCAAAAAAAAAATTATCTCCTCCGTCAATTCAGATCGGACTCCAAAAACGTATATCATACTTCAAAAGTATTCATTATCAGAAAAGTACTTCAAAAACTTTTTCTTTCTAGCGACAATACTCTTTTTCTAATACGGTTTTTATCATATCATGATTTTGAAAATGTTAACCGTTATGAGATCATCTGCAGCATCATGCTCATATAACCTATCATTGCAATATTTTATTAATTTTTCACTCATCTATCTCAGTCCGTATCTTCCTATACTCAATTTTTTACTCACACCAACATCTCTCACCTAAGCCATCTCCAACCAATAAATAATTAATATATTTATCTTCTACATCATTAATCTAATTAACTTTAATTTTTTAAATTAATATTTTTATATTCATTATTATAAATTTTGTACTTCGCATTAAATTATTAATTTCAAAAAATAAACAATAATAATTTTCATTGAAAAGTATTAAATTAGCAATAATTCAAATTTTTTTAAGTTTAAAAATTACTATTCTTTTTTAAATTATTTTGTAAAATTCAATAGATAATTGCAATTTTTTTCTATTTCAAACTTTAACTCTAAAAATATTTTAAACGAATAATATTATAAGAAGTATACAAAGTATGATAAAATTTAGATTAAAAAAAAACCAATCGAATAATCATGCAGCTCCACCCATCCCTCCTTTTGAACCGGGTGGGCATCCATCCACGGTTGGATGTGGGAACGCTAATTTTTTTATCCTCTGGCGCGTGCGCTCCACCCGGGACTGCCTGTGGGCGCTGCTGAGCCTCGCCTAATAGTGTGAGTTCTCTTATTATCAATAATGTTATTAATAAAATTTTACTTCTAGAAATATTGATTTCTTTATGGAATTGGTAATCTCTTTAAAAAAAATAGGGATAAATATTAGTCTTCAATTTACGTTGAAAAGTGGAACCCCACAAGAGATGTAGAAGAGTCCCCACTAAATATGATTGTATTTAATCGTTTTATTAATATAATGAAGGATTGTTGCCCCTCCAATTCTAAAAATGGTAGTAATATAATTAGGGGTCGCCACCCGGCTTTCGTGAACCCACAAAATTGCTTTGGTCAATTGGTTTTCCGCGAAGGAGCAAGTAATTAACGAGACTTGTCGCCTCACAAAGGGACCCACTTCTGAATTTGCCTGAGGCCTCGGATCTTAGCGGTGGGTCCCACATCTCGACATGCGTGCTGGATTAACACTTCTCTGACGAGCGTGGTTTTCAGGATACTGTATCAGGCGGGTTTTTTTTTTGTTTGGTGCTACTATTCACCCAAAATTATCAAAATGGTGCCCCACGGACGTTATTCCTTTTTTGGTGTTTGGCGCCTTTTTTTTCCGTCTACTGTGCCAATAGACGGGTTTCTAAACCGTCTACACAAATAGACGGGTTCGTTGACCGTCTATACATAGACGGCTTACTAACCCGTCTATTGGTTGGAGCGCCTCGTTTTCCCGTCTTCCGAACCGATAGACGGGTTTCTGAGCCGTCTATTGGCTCGAACGACGGTTAAAACCTAATTTCCTTCCCCGACTCCACCATTCCTCCTTCCTCCCCAAAAATCCGTCGCCCTCTCCTCCCTCTCCTCCTCCTCGGTCCACCTCTGTGCCTCCCGCCTCCTCGTCGGTTCGCCTCCGTCCACTCCTCCTCGGGCCGCCTCTCCTCCTCCTCCCTCGGGCCGCCTCTCCTCCTCCTCCCCCGGGCCGCCTCTCCTACTCCTCCCTCGGGCTGCCCGCCCTCTTCCTGCCTCGGGCCGCCCTCCTCCTCCTCGGGCCCCATTCGCATCCTCCTCCTCCGGCGGCCGTCTCTCCTCCTCCTCGGGCCGCCGTAGCTCCTCCTCCTCGGGCCGCCTCCGGCCACCGCTATCCTCCTCTTTAGGTTAAAAAATCAATTAGTTTTTTATTTAATTATCTTTAATTAATTATATTGTTAATTTGAATTTGAGAAAAATTAGTGTTCTAGGATTTAATTAGTTGAATTAAGATAGCGATTGGAACAAAGGTTAATTTAGTAGTTTTTAACTTGATTTAGTTACTTGAAAAAATTTAGTAGATTTTAACTTGGATTAGTTGAATTAAGATAGCTATTGATTTAATTTGGATGAATAGTAGCAAAAAAACCCCTAATTTAGTTACTAATTTGGTGAATTTAATTAAGAACAATGGTTAATGTGGTTGTTAATTTAGTTATTTAGTTGATAATTTGGTTAATTTTATTGTTATATTGGGTAATTATGGAATTTAGTTGGTAAAATTAGTTGTCAATATGTAAAAACAAAATAGTTTTTTTGGTTGTTAATTTAGGTATTTAATTGTTAATTTGGTTAATTATATTGTTATATTGGGTAATTATGGAATTTAGTTGGTAAAATTAGTTGTCAATATGTTTAAGAAAAATTGTTTTTTTGTTGTTAATTTAGTTATTTATATGTTAATTTGGTTAATTATATTGTTGTAATGGGTAATTATGGAATTTAGTTGTAACTTTGGTAAAATTAGTTGTTATTATGTTTAAGAAAAGTAGTTATTTTATGTTGTTGAAGTGGTAAATTATAATTAATTTGGTTAAATTTGTTGTTATTTTGGTTAAATTGGAAATTTGTGTATGTTATTTAATATTTAATTTGGTTATTTAATTAATGTAAATTGGTTAATTAATTTTATAATTTGGATACTAAAAATTTGATATATTGTGTAATTATTTGTTTTTTAGTTAACTAGTTATATTATTATGTAAGTTTGTAGTTATGACGTTGAATATATATTTTTTCCAGAATGTCGCAGGAGCAGCACGGAGATGATTTCGGTGATGGAGGTCCGATCGATCGGACCTTGTTGAAATTACAAGACGTCCATCGCTCACAAGCGATATGGAATGTAGAGAGGCCCGGTCGCAATGACGAGTTTGGCGTGGATGCGGTCTTCAAGATCTATCGACGGAGATGGAAGCAGAAGCCGGTGCATCACAGCGGATTTATTCGGTATATGCAGGCAGCCGGTTTTTGGGATGTGTAGCGCATTGGCCACGTCGCTATTGAGTCGACCGTTATTACGGCTTTGGTGGAGCGGTGGCGACCAGAGACACATACGTTCCACATGCCGGTGGGAGAGATGACCATCACGCTGCAGGATGTGGCCATACTGTACGGGCTTCCGATAGATGGCCTTCCACTGACGGGCCAGCAGTCACCATCAGATTGGCCGGAGTTATGTATGCAGTGCTTCGGTAGAAACCCGAAGTTGACACCGGCGTGTACATTCGGGAATGCCATTGTCCTGAAGTGGTTTGAGGACTTCTACGACCCTGCGGATCTAGCTGATGATGCTGACGATGAGACGGTGCGTCAGTTTGTACGAGCCAGTATTATGCGGCTAATTGGCTGCATTTTGTTCCCAGAGACGACTGAGACGCGAGTCAGTTCGTGCTAGCTGCTGATGTTGTTGGATGTCGACACGATATCCACATACAGTTGGGGGGGTGCATGTCTGGCGCATCTCTATCACCAGCTGTGTAGGGCCACCGACCGTGATGCATTTTCCATCTCCGGCGATCTTGCACTAGTTTGGATGTGGGCTGCTGAGAGGATTGTGCCACTACGGGTTGCCATAAAAAACCCCGTGGAGCAAGAGTATGGCCAGTCCTTGGGTATCAGGTATTTAATAATTCTTCTTTATACCTTTGTTAGTATTTTTTGTTTTTTCCAGAAAAATGATTAATATGTAGATGTGTTTATTATAGGTGGACTGGGGCGATTAATCGACGCGTCTTGAAGAGGATTATGAGCGTAAGGGTATATCGGCGCAAGCTCGATGAGCTGCGAGACCATGACGTAAGTAATAAAACCTCCTCCATGTGCATATTAAGTAATATTTGTGGTGTTTAGTTAATTTCACACAACGGTGGACCATATTAAATATTATAGGTGGTGTGGCTGCCGTATACTGATGACATAATTGCAAGATTACCGGCCATATGTCATCAAGGGCGGCGTATGTGGCTAGTGAGAGCACCACTGATCAGCTTCTACGCCGTTGAGTGGCATTACCCTGATCGGGTGTTACGGCAGTTCGGATACATGCAGGGTATTCCGATGCCTCCCCAGCCATTTGAAAGGACGCACAGCGCGGCGAAGGGCGGGCGAGGTCAGGCTGCAACGAAATGGGATGAAGTTTTCCCATCCCATGTCAGTATTTGGAGGGACATGCGACATACCTATGTTATCCCGCCAGGAGTTCCGACGGATGGTCATAATGTCCATTACCATGACAGGTACATGGATTGGTACAGGCTACACACTAGGCGCTGCATCAGTCATGAGGGAGCAATGTTGCACAGAAACGTGAGTACAAATATATTTTAGCTGTTTTAATTTTTATTATTATTTTTGTATATGTTGAATCCAAATGTTGCAATACTTTGCTTGATGTAGGCCGATGCCGTAGAGCATGTTCGACACCGTACGCAGCATGACCCGCCAACCCAAGCATTGTCAGAGTCCGCACTGAGGTTTATTGGAGAGGATCGCCGGTATAGGGACATTCCCAGCTCCCAAGCACCTTTGCCGCCGCCGCCAGGCATGGTATACAACATACCAGCCTCAGAGATAGTTCCTGTGACGAGGCGGCGCACAAACCTCTTTAGTAGGCGGAGTAAGATGCCGATGGGTGACCCCGTACAGGAGGAGGGAGTACTGCCCATGCAGTGGGTAGACTACGGTGGCCAGTCATCACAGCCGCAGTGGCCGACTCAGGAGCCACAAGGTACTCCCATGCAATCTATGCCGTCGTATACACCCCACCAGATGTCAGTGCCACGGTCCCGGCCACACCATCCGTCGGATCCAGGCTCTGCTCAGCAGTACCAAGGGCGCACTTCATCTCCCTTTAGGTACTTTAATTACTTAGCGAGCATTTTATGTATTCGTTCATATATTTAGATTGTGGAATGTTTATATATATTAAATTCAAAATTCAGAGGCGGACAATTTGGGGATTTTGGTTACCAGTCACCGCCGGCTTTCGATCCTGCCGAATTTGCTACGCGCTTATTCCATGACCAGACGCCGGGTGATCAGCCAGATAGTACATCTCGTAGGTACGTATCTTAATTATGATTAATAATACAAATACTAAAGTGTAATAAACAAATACTCCGTTATTTGTTTACGAGTATAGGGACATGGACGTAGGTTCTGAAGCTGAACGTGCCAGCGAGTCGGCGTTTGATGATCCGACGACAAGCGAGTCATTACCAGAGGAGGCAGCCCGACCAGCCATTGTTGCGCCACCACGTCGTGTTCAGCCACCTCGACATGCAAAAGAGGCTGAAAGGGGATGTGTCACGGGATCACACATTGTCCCCGATGGAGAGAGAAGATGGCGCATCAAGTTTTTGACGAGGAAAGAGAAGGATGCAGCGCATAAGGAAAAGTAGGGAGTGTGAATTTGTATTATTTTGAAAGACTTGTCGGGTGTACCTACTATTATGAATTTTTATCGAAAGTTTTATTCGGTTTTATTTAAGCGCGAATTTTAAAACTTCAAAAACAAAATGACAAAGTCAGTGTACTTTGCATACAACAATACATCGTCAAGTAAGACTACATCCTACGCATAGTCGATCCCGAGCTTTCTTCTTCTGTCATCGGAAAGATCTTGAAAACATTTTCTGGGCCAATGTTAAGGTCATTGAATTCTCCACAATGGTACTCGACCTTCACCTAAAAATTAAGACAGATCAGTATAGTTTATGCATCTGGGATGGCTATATCAAGTGCACAACGTATTTATATACTTACATTCAGAAGGAGTAGAACACATCCCGGATGTATAGTCCCAGTTTTGTCATCTATATAACCATGACACTCACCCGAATTATCCTATACAAAAACCACCACAATATTGTTCAAATTAGTCAATAACGTACATGTTTATTTTAAGTCATAAATAATGGTCATAGCATATACCTTAAAAGTGGCAAAATAATGACTGTCAAACATTCTGTGTATACGCTGACACTCATCCGACTCGTCCTGTACAACAACCACAATATGAGTGCACTTATGTCTGTGTGTTGAAGTCTATTATTAGAAATAAAAGTCATAGCATATACCTTAGAATTTGGATAATCAGCAAAGTAGTTATGCATACTCAGAACGCGCACAACCATCATCTGATAAAATTATAAAACAATTTGTTAGCAAGGCGTGTAACAACAAGATGAAGGAGAATATATATTATTAACTTTACATCTTTGATGATACAATCATATTGGGTGCGCTTAAATTTGTCAATTGAAGTACCGAGAAATAATCCTGTCTTCTCGGTCAAACCTGTATACAAAAATAAGTGCATATTAATTTGTATATTACTTATCGTGAATTAGCTATGAATAAATACCTTCGTTTTGAAGATAGGTTTTGGCACGTGTCCATGCATCAGGCTCGCCAAATAATTCATTGAGCGCTTTCTTCTTTGCTTTTGCCGCTTTCTCAGTTTTAGCCTTCGCTTTCTCAGCATTGACCTTTTCTATGGGGTCAACATAACCAGGGGGTGGCCTTGTAAGACGTCTAAAGATACTACCAAACTTTGAGTCATATAAGTCTTGCATTTCTTTGCTTGGTAAGTGGATAATAGGCGGTGGTGAACCGTACTCGTATTCGTCAGGACCCTCACCATCAGATCCTACGTGACCCTTCCCGTGCCTGCTCATGTCTGAAAAATAGAAAAATTAATTGACAATACCAAACAACTACATAAACATCATCAAAGATTTTCTTCCAATACACACAAATATTACAGACATACAAATATTACACATACCTTGCGTAAAACCAAACAAAACAAAGTTCACTCAAAAACTGACCGAAATAAAACATATTAAGAAGACATCGTACAACCCTACGCGAACAGAACAAATACAATGCTACATCACAGATGTACAAGTAGGACATCAAAGACGAACCAGGTCAATCACTGCCTTCGTTGTGTACTAGGACCAGGTCTATCTGTTGCTGGCCCAGCTGCTCTGGCTGCCTCCCGTGCTGCCTTTCGCGCAGCCGCTCTTGCTGCTTTTTCTGATCTATATTGTGCAACAGCAGCGATGTTTATACAATTAGCTTGAACGTGTCCCTTTCCACCGCATATCTTACATTTGAGACGCGAAGGGTTTTGGTCCATCTCATTCTGGATTCGCTGCTGTGGTCGACCTCTACCCCGAATAGTTCTTTCATCAGGAATGAGCTTGGTAATGGTCTGCTCTTCTGGTGGAACCCAATATGCAGGATTTCCCAAGGGGACAAATAAATGCTGATAACATAACCGTGTGTTCTCTAGGCGATAGTAAGGGTCAACCAATACCTTGTAGTCCGGGATGCCGATCTTGATACAACAAGCCATTGCATGCGAACAAGGATAATGAAATAGTTGAAATTTCCCACATTGACATGTTCTTCTGTCTAGCAGCACCCTCTGTATATTCCCACCTTTTCCCGTCCGCTGTGATACCCAAGTCTTTACTTGAAAATCCCCAGTCTGTCTACAAGATATTTCAACGGTATGCCTTCGTACTTTCTTCTCCCATTTCTCCAACTTTGCACGGAGCTTCCTTGATAATACAATTTGACCAGGAATACACTCTTCAATGCACTGAGTTGCTCTCTCCTGGAAATATTTGGTAAGTTGCGAAAAAATTTCTTCCACCATTGCAGTCACTGGAAGTCGCCGTGCTTGCTTGAATATATTGTTCACACACTCAGAAATGTTTGTCGTCATATGTCCATATCGACGTCCACCATCCATTGCTAAACTCCATTTTGGTACATCGTGGTCAACCATCCACCGATAGACGTCTGCATCAACCTGCTGAATTTGGGTTAAAAACCCATTTAACTTGCATGGTTGGGCTTGCATTCCTGCACATATTAAATCAAATAATCACTTTATGTTAAAGACACCTATTGAAAATTGATAGGAGATGGTATTTGGATTCGGATATTAATACCTGCAATCTTCATCACATTCTTCATTGCGGGATTGTTGAACTCTCTGTTTAGATTACTCGCAATATGTCTCAGGCAATATCGATGTGCGACACCCATCTGTCGTCCCCAGCCATGTGCATCAGTCATGGCATTTAAAATACCAGTGTGTCGATCAGATATAACACATAAACCATGCCGATCTGTGACGTGCAACCTGATATTTTCCATAAACCATGCCCAACTAGCATGGTTCTCTCTTTCAACAATAGCAAACGCTATCGGAATAACAACATTATTACTATCAATGGCAGTAGCGATCAATAAGGTATGTTGATATTTCCCGTACAAGAAGGTTCCATCAACTTGCAGAACAGGCATGCAGTGCTTGAAAGCTTCAATGCAAGGCTTGAAAGACCAAAAAACTCGATGGAACATCTTTACGCCAGGCAACAACTCTCCTGTGTAGTGATCTCCCGGTCTACTATGCAGATACTCCCATTGAACAACAGTTCCGGGATTACTTGCCTGACATGCGGCAAACCATGGCAGTAGTCGACTATAAGATTCTTCCCAACCTCCCCATAATATCCTGAATGCCTTCTCTCTTGCCCACCAAGTCTTTCTGTACGAAGGCATGTAGGTCAGGCGACCAGACAACTCATTCCGCAAAGACTTGATACAAACATCTGGTTCATTTGCTACTCTGTGTGTAATCATTTGTGCAATATACTGCGATGAGAGTTGTCGATGATCAAGTGTATTCAGAAGGCCACCACATGTATGGGGGTGGATGTGTTTCACAATTTTCCAATAGCCAAATAATTCATCTCTTCCATCCCGTGATACACGTATCCTCCAGTTGCACTGGTCAATATTTTTTTTCCTGCATTCAACTGCATAAGTATCGGGCCTTGATTCCTTCACGATGTACTCTCGACCCTCTTGCAGTGCATAAGCCTTTATATCCCGAATAGCTTCTTTTTTTGTATTCCATAAACTGCCTTCCTTCAAGAGCCCTGAACAATTGGAAGTGTCTTCATAACCCCATTGATCAGCATTTACTGTCATAGCTGCCATATCACGCTCAATAATAGGTAGCTGTGCATACCAACGTGATTCTTCTTCCCGTTCTAGCTGAAATCTTCCTTCTTCTTCTTCTTCTTCACTTTCCACGTCGCTCTCTTCGTCATCCTCGTCGCTCTCTTCTTCTTCTTCTTCTTCTTCGTCATAATCCGAGTCCAGGTTCGTGTTTCCATATGGCATACTTGGGTCGAAGCTTATGTCATCTTCTTCATCCGAGTGGCTTTCTTCTGCTGGAATTTGGCTCCACGCTTCACACATGCTCTTCTCCATAATTAGCTCTAGGTTAATTTCCCTAGTCTCTACCCCGTAGATGCCTACCATGTACCGTAACATATTCGCTACGTCTTCCTCTTCTGCAACAGTAATCTGGCGAAACTTTCCTGAAGCTACGGGACATCTAAATATCAAAGACTTTAATTCTTCATTATCATCAAATGATACTTTTTGAACCACTCTTTGATGTAACACCTTGTACGTCAACACATCTTCATGAAACTTCAACCTCACTGCACATCCTCCCTCGTACTCAAAACCAGTTTCCCTATTTTCCGTAATTTCTCCATCATATTTGACAATAATTCGTACAATTCGCCGAGACATTCTTATATAGATCTACATCAAAAAATTTTAACAATAAAAAATGTTCAAATAAAACTTCAGCCTAGTTCATGCATCGGTTCAACGACTCTGATAACATGACCTAGTAATTATCACTAACGTAACAATAATCAACACATAAAAATAGTAATACATAAAATCAACGGTCATAACTAGCGTCAAAATCATAATCCATTCAATGAACATTTATACCATTCCTACTCAACAACTAATCCTCCACTCATTACTAATATAACAACATTCCACGCATACAAATAAATCGTAATCAATAAAATCAACAGTCAAAACTAGTGTACAATTCTATATCTTCATTACCATAATAATCCATAAAACCAATAATTCTTAAGAAATTAATAATCATGATTACCACTAATTAATTATGTAACATAACAAAATGAACATAATTTTACCTTCGCTCGAAGCTTCGACACCCTCGCTCTTGTTTTGATCTTCGCCTTCAAAAATCAAAAATTCTGGTCTGTTTTCGGGTTTTTTGGGTTTTTGAGTCGGCTGGGAGGCGCTGTATTTATAGAAATCAGCTTGACCAATAGACGGGTACAAAACCCGTCTATTGGTGGATCATGCAATCTCCGGACACCCATTGAAACCGCTCATCGCGATTGCGATGCTCGATAACCAATAGACGGTTTTGTTACCCGTCTATTGGTCGATAAGAAATCTCCGACGAACATCCACGGCGGCTCGTTGAGATTGCTGGACCCGCGATGTCGGGATAACCAATAGACGGCTCAGAAACTCGTCTATCGGTTCGGAAGACGGGAAAACGAGGCGCTCCAACCAATAGACGGGTTAGTAAGCCGTCTATGTATAGACGGTCAACGAACCCGTCTATTTGTGTAGACGGTTTAGAAACCCGTCTATTGGCACAGTAGACGGAAAAAAAAGGCGCCAAACACCAAAAAAGGAATAACGTCCGTGGGGCACCATTTTGGTATTTTTGGGTGAATAGTAACACCAAACAGAAAAAAAACCCTATCAGGCGAGGAGGATGAGAGGGAACGTGATCCGCTGTGTGCTTACCCATTCTAAGCTCTTTCTCTTGCGCTTTTATTTTTTTCAACTTATATTGGAATATATTTGTTGAGACATAAAATAATTAAGATTTTTGGTGCTGTTGGAAGCTAGAATTTTCTCAATACCTCAGTGTATGCTACAAGGCTAATCCGATAGAGCTTAGTCGATACGTAATTTGTATGAGTGTAAAATCTAGAAGTGACAAAATGAGGTGATGAATGTTATGTGTGCAAAACTCATGAATGACATATGAATTGGTAGGTGTTCCGTCCGTAAAACTTAGTAGTGGTAAGTTTAGTGAGACAATTTCTAGGTGATTGGTGTGTGAGGCTAGGAAGTTGCAGGATGAAGTCAACATTTTCTAAGTACTAAGTGCGTGGAACTTCGGAGTTGCGAGCGAAAATAAATTCAGTTTGAAAGAGAGTGTCATGCACCTAGTGATTAGACTCAAGTTGAAGTCTGAATTTAAGTTCACGTGAGTGAAATATAAGGTTCCTTTAGGAAATTATCGACGAAAATAAAGATGGTAGTATAAATCAAGTTTGAGCGAACTCTACAAAATACGGAGATATGAGGAGCCAAGTTAAAGGCAAACTCTTATGAAGGTTAGAGAATCCAAAGAAATTGGAACCTGACGCGAAAGTTTCTAAGTTCCAAAGCATTCAGGATAAGGATATGCATTGATCCACGGTGAAATAAGGATGAGCTTTAGGTATATGAGGATGGGCTTTTGAAGATAAGCATTGGCAAAGATAAGTTTTGAAGTTTTCGAGTCCGACTACAACACGAGATGAGGCAATCTCCTTTTCTATATAAACATCGCTCAAGGAATGACGAAGATAGTTCGCTCAATCAAAACACAAAACTATTTACCAAATCTTTTCATTTTTCTCTTAGTGTAGTGTAGTCCATAAGTTAGTTACTTAGTTTAGTAGTAGAGTATGGTAGATAGTGTGGCTTCTGTTACTCAACGTTAGACCTCGAGACCAATCTACAAGCCTTTACTAGATTGATCTACATATGTGCAAAAACAAAATTCAGAGCTGGATTCAGACTAGATTTGATACGTGGGATGATTTTAATTGTTATATTTGGCAAATCATTTCATCATAAGAGCATGAACTATTTTATTATAATTAGGCAAATCATTTTATCCAAAATCTTTTATCATGTAATGATAACGTAAATCATTTTATCATAACTGTACAAACTATTATCATAACTGAGCAAAATATTTTATACATTTTTTGACGGTTCCATTTTTTCGGGATGATCTCGTAAAAATATTTCATCATATTCGTGCAAACTACTTTATCACAACTTGGTATATCGTTTGATCTCTATGATAATCATGATATGTTTTACATATCTATGACCAAATTTAACTCCAATAAATTCGGAATCCAATCATCCCGAAGATTATTAAACACATGTGATATAGAAATGATTGCACATGTGATATAGGAATCGTATGCAAGTAAACAAAATGCCAGTCGCAGCTGAGTTTATCTAATTTATGCCGTCAAGTTCCGGCCTCCAAGGGACCTGAGGTTGTGGGTCTACGCGTTGTTACAATCCCTTTCTAGAGTTGTTATTGGAGCCTGAACTTCTTAAGTATTTATAACGAATTTGTATTGTTTGACAACACTTTGGCACTTTATTATGTTCGTAACGAATTTGTATTTTTCAATAATTTTTACACACACAAAATTCAATGTTATATATTAATTATACAACTAATATTCGGAAGTGGATATCTTGGGGACATATCTTGTCCATATTTAGAGACAAGTTAATATAGTCAATTAACCTAATCCACTAATTGAGGAAGTTTCTCTCTCCATTAATAACCACCACCTAATTAGGCTTAAATCATAACCTTCCTACCTAATTTGGGATAATCCCATTAATTCATTATATTCTCTCTCCTCTAAATACACTTTTTTTCAGAAACCCTATTAGGAGACGTCATTAGTTCTAAATGCCATTAAAACGAAAATCAAACAACCTTATCTCTCCAAACTACTACATTATTGGTTCTACGTCCTACTTTATTGGTTCAACGTTCCCCTTTATTGGTTCAAGGTCCAACTTTATTGGTTCAACGTCGTATATTACTGGGTCGAGGTCCTACATTACTGGTTCAACATCCCACTTTACTGGTTCAAGGTCCCACTTTACTGGTTCAAGGTCCTACATTACTAGTTTACGGTCCTATATTACTGGTTCAACATCGTACATTACTGGTTCAAGGTCCTACTTTACTAGTTCAACGTCCTACTTTACTAGTTCAACGTCCCACTTTACTGGTTCAAGGTCCTACTTTACTGGTTCTACGTCCTATTTTATTGGTTCAACGTCCCACTTTATTGGTTCAACATCGTATATTACTGGGTCGAGGTCCTACATTACTGGTTCAACGTCCCACTTTACTGGTTCAAGGTCCTACTTTACTTGTTCAAGGTCCCACTTAAGTGGTTCAAGGTCCTACATTAGTGGTTTACGGTCCTACATTACTGGTTCAACATCGTACATTACTGGTTTAAGGTCCCACTTTACTAGTTCAACGTCCCACTTTACTGGTTTAAGGTCATAATTTATTGGTTCAATGTCCCACTTTACTGGTTCAAGGTCACACTTTACTGGTTCAAGGTCCTACATTACTAGAAAATAAAACTACTAACATAGAAAACTAAAACGGTAATTATGGCAGAGAAGTGGGTGGTTATATTTTTTAAAATCCTAATTAGTGGGTGGTTGGTTAGAGATAATTAATAGAGAGAGAAAGGGTTCCTTTTTTCATTAACTAATTAATAGATTCGAATTTTAAAAGATGAATTAAATGATATTTTGCCTAAAAAGAGGAAATCATTAACTACTAAGAAATCAATTAGATTTGACAAAAGTCTTAAATGTCTCTGATGATTAATAACCATTAAATTAGGATCTTTTAGAATATATTCTAATCTAATGGCCGAAATTTAAAATCAATCAAAATTAATATTGTTCCGAGGATATCCACTTCCCTAATATTCTACTTTACAACTTACTTATAAAAGTTGACCTGTGCCTATCCAACCAACTTAAAATCAATCAAAATTAATGTAAGAATTGATTAATAAAATGTCGAATCATATAACTATGTGTAATAATTTATATGTATTAAATAATTTAGGGACTATATTGAAGTTTGTCATCAATAACCCTAATTAAGGTTTTAGCCATTTTTTAACCTTAAATAAGGGTTAGCCGCTCTCCTCTCAATCATAAAATCGACTCACAAAATTCTTCATACTTGAAGTTGATGAAGATGGCCAGATCGAGGAGGATGTTGCAGAAAAAAAAAGAAGCATTAGAAGAATCGCGAGGATTAAAGGGTAAGTAGGAGTTCTCGCTTTAACACCGATTGAAAAGGAACTGACAAGTTTTATTCCAAATGCGAGACTATAAAAACTAAGAAAATTGACAGGGACCCATAAATCGCATGATCGCAAAATCTATGATTTTGAATTAGGGGAAGAGTTAGTTAAATGGAATGACTAAATAGTTGTATAAATATGTGATATGAAATATGAAATATGAAAATCAAAATAAAAATTATGTATTAGTTTGTTAGAGGATTTTCCGTCATGAATATGTAGTTAGCTAGGAGAATTGCTGTGATGTCTAAATAGTTGGTTATGAGACTTTCCGTCGTGATTATGTAGTTGATTAGGTAGTTGGTCATGTTGTCGATTATGTTAGACTCTAAAATCCTATTGTTTAGTTCGATATGTAGTTGGTTTGGGAATCATTATGTTACGTGAAGTTAAATATGTGTCGAACTATGTTTATTGTTTCGTTTTTCACTTATTGAGTTTACTTAACTCATATTTGTTTCGCATGTGTCATAGACTACTTGGATGAAATACGAGATCGAGAGTAGAAAGTTATGTTGCATGCATTATCATGATTTATTGTCAACATTTTTTTTTCCAAATTTTTTTCGTTTTTATTTGAATTTAAATCATAATAAATTTTGATAAGAGTTTGAAGTATTTTTGCATCTTGGACTTTTGGAACTTTTGTTAACAAATAATAAATCCACGTATATAAATATTTGATATTTCTATTGCTTTTTGAAAAAGGAACGGTATCCAAGAAATCAGCCACACCACACATGCGTACTAGTAGAGCTGTACGTTTCGTCCAAATACCTAGAAGAGTCGATATCTACCTGGGAAAATCCTACACTAACGCTAAAATGCCACGCAACCATCAAGTGTCATTTCAACTAAACTACGACATGACATGATTTACGCTTTATTTCCTTCTCGCCCTAGTCGAAAATATAACTACTCACGTTATAATCCAAGTATTCGAAAATAACGTGAAATCAAAAATATTTATTAAGTTGATAATTTGATTTATAAGAGTATGATCTCAGTTATGAGATTTTTTTATTAAATTTAAAATTGTACTTCTTATTTAAAAAATTATTAACGTCGGTATGTTACCAGGAATCATATGGCAGACAAATGAATGAGTTAAAATACTTTTTGTATCAATTGATGCAATTACTTGGCTGTCCTTTTAATTTATTTAAATCAGCTCGTAAGGAAAAACACAAATGAAAATTTGTACAATTTTCTTCTCGGAGGAGTTAAGCAAGTACGTATTAATAAATTTATATAGGTCTACGCGAAACACTGGGATAATAAGCCAATTCCCAATGGGAATACTTGCACACCGATTTCCCGACTTTTTTATTAGATGGAATATTTCATTGGTCCATTTTCCAAAGTCGCCGAGTCGTCTGTACCACCATAGTTTTTTAACAAAAATATATTTTGTTCAAAAATAGTATACTATAAAACATGATACTACCCTATTTCAAATTAGTGTTTCACTGGAGTTGGAGGTAGTAAATATGTAGTTACCGTTAAAAGAAGATAACGGTTAAAATACATCTTCCATATAGCAAATAAAACTATGTTAACTGATCTATCTATTTTAAATTTTAATTAGCTGATATAATGTGGTGGTAAGCCAAAAGATAGCGAATAGAGTCCTAAAGTTTTTGTTGGAAAAATCGACCTTTAATTGTTACTATTTAAATTTGTCATTTATTAACAATCAATTAGTTTCCATGCGGCCGGAGCCTCGAAACCACAAGAATGTAATCAAACATGTGATTTTAAAAGTTCCATCCAACCATACTTATGACGCTCAACGGATCTAGTTGTATTTTTTTAACGAGCAATTGTACTTAATGATTTATCAAAATAATATTTTGTATACGTGTATTTGTTATTATCAAGTGTCATTTGAAACTCAATTATCTACCGTGTCAAATCACCATTTGAATTGAACATTAAGTTCTCATCAATTATTTTTTACGTTCTGTGTGGGTTATGAAATAGGAGGGCCCCAATTCGTGATACTACAAAAGTAAAAAACAGTTAAAGTGAAACCTTACAATAATTTTACAGAACGTACTAGTCCCAGATACACAGAAGATACAGAGACCCAACAAATCTACCCAGATCGTCTGCCCTTTTAAATCACCTTATCGATGTTCCACTATCCCAACAAGTAAATACCGAAAGAGTACATCGTACCATAACATTAAATCGCATTATATGTACACTGCATTAAAAGTATAATGTACCTTATTTTTTTGGGATTTGACTTGCATTCTAGCTTATCAACTCCAACCGTGATCCCATTTTATTTTCGGATGGAATTATTCGGTATTACGGTATTCAATTATTTAAATTTGATTTCAATATGAATTTTTTATTAGATATTTTTATAATTTTGTCCAACGAAATATAGGTCTCTGCATAGCTTGTCAAAATAATGGGATAGACCCGTGTGGAAAATGAAATCGAGTTTTGAGTTAGAAAAATGGATTTGGAATCGTCCAAGAATACTAGTAAGATGTTCCATGTAAAAAAAAAGCATGACCCCTAAAAATTTGGTAACTTCGACGCTTCTGATGGAAACGCAAGTGGGCTAAGCGTTAATGCCCTCCACTTAAAGCAAACCCTCTAGTCACTAGCCAAGCCTTCGGTATTCTCCTGCTTCTAGGAATCTCCGGTCTCCGGCTATTGAAGATCCCATTTGTATACCAACTCATTTTTTTTCTGTCAATATTGCCTGCCTATTTAATTCCACCCATAAATCGATTTCATTTTCTCTGAGTTAGGGATTAGAATCTAAAAAAAAATCCGAGCACGTGTCAATCACCTCTATTCCCCTCCTTAGACTGGCGGGCCTGTAGGTTAGGGGATCAGAGCACGGGGCTACGAACTGCGAACCAAGAACTACGAGATCGCCTATTTCATTATAGGGGCCGACTTTTGTCCCTGCTCAATGGGTGGGTCTTGTCCCATAATGGATGTATCATCCTACTCATTTTTCGCTAAAGCATCATAAATTTCGTTATTAGTATGTATGTTCATGGTGAGTTCAAAATTGTGCACGCCTTAAACATCGATTATAGTGTGAGAGTTACATAATATATCTTGACAGCATTAGTTTACTAGGCTCGTTGTGCCCGCGGTTAATCTAGATGGTCAAACTATTTGTCTTCAAAATTTTCTTCGAGATCTTTGATATTATCGCGACAATAAATCCACAATTGTTTCATCTTTCATACCACACAAAATTTTATAACACTTTTTATAAGTAAGTTTTATTTCAACAGGCATATTAACATCTCTATATTATGTGATTTTAAATTTCTCGTACCACAAATTAATCAATACAACTTAGCCAAAATTTTACCAAGATAAAACCCGGTTAAAAAATAGGAAAGAGAGAACCCATGATGGAAGGATAAATAACCATAAAGATTGACCTCATGTCACAGTACAAGACTTTTAACTTCCTCGAGAAACCATTTCACTAACTTTTCCCCGCCTCTCACTTGTCCCCTCCCAACTCATCACCATATAATCCCTTCTTCTCCGGCCACCATAAACAAAGATTCTACCAATATATATTTCATCTGGGTCACGTTTATCCTCTCAATTTGTTACTATTTATATCTATGTGTTAATATGCATCGTTAAGGTTGCCTAGCTTGTTAAATATATAGTTTGCACACTATGGTCATCACTGATGCCGTTGGTGGGACGTCGGACGGCCGGTCGCCGGTGCCATATCAGTCGCCGCCTTGCCCAAAGTCGCCGCCCAAGTACCCGGACCTGTACGGGAAGCGGAGGGGATTGGCCAAGGTTCAGATGCTAGAGAGAGAGATCGGTTTCCTCGAGGTGTGTGGCACTTATTACTTATAAAAACTTTGTTTTATTTTAATTTGTTTTGAACATCTATTAATCTAGTGCGTGACACAGCATCCGTCACGAATATTAAATTTAGTGGATTAATTTAAATTAACATTTTAAGACAGTTTTTGGGTTTATTTAATTTTGGCTGTCAATTTTGGATAGTAAAATTAAATACCTTACCCAAAACAAATTAGACTATTTAATCCATGAAATAGATAACAAAGAGGGACAGAAGAGAGATTGTTTGGAACTCAGCTGTATAGCCGAAAGAGAATTGTAGGATTTTGGCACTTTCTCATTTTCTGCAATGTCTATGTTTCAACTGTTGTTTGACATTAATTTAAATTTTGGTGACCGTTGGCAATTACATACGAAAATCTCCTGTTCCACAATGTGGATTCTAATTGTAATCTCTCTGCAAATAATCGTTAATTAGTCGATTGAAGCTGTTTCGCAAACGATCAAAATCTTAGTTTCTAATCCAAAATTTTAATACAAGTGACGATGACTCCTAATTCCAACATAAACACCAGTGTGTGATTTCTGGTGGGGAACACCCTGATTTTCTACTTTTCTTGAAGTGAATCCTTAAGTGAGTCTTATATAATAATGTGTATATATTTTTTTTGGTGGGAAAATAATGTGTATATTTCACATTAGCTAACCTGTAAAAATTGTTGTAAGAAAGTTCAAATCTTGAAATTATGCTACGTGGCTGTCCTGATGATGAAAACTGTCCCATATGGGGTCGGCGATATGTTAAGACCAAAGAGTACAACACTGACATATTTAGTAGTCCCCATGACATTATTAAGAAGTCACCTGCTACTTCCGAATGATTAAACGTCCACATTGACATTTAGTAAGTGTATCGGCTTAATCAATTCAAGTTGGCTACTTCTCAATTTGATACCGATAGTACACCCTTTTTTTTTTAAATCTGTATTTAAAGTCAAGCATTATCGAGTCTGAATAGTTGTTCAATAATATCTTCTATAATTATAATACTTAAATCTGTATTTATAGTCATGCATTATGAGACCCCTTATAGCGAACGTGTGTCCCAATGACACATTTTTTATATTTGCATTTGTAAAACTCGATAATTTCTTAAGTAAATTTAACTAACTACTTAAACTAACTCGTTTTCAAAACAAATGGTAAAATTATGACTGTTGAAATTGAACTCAAAACACAAATAAAAGAGCCCACCAACTGCATGTACTTGCAAAGTGGTAAAATTGTCCAATTTTTTCACGGATTGGCAGTACATAGTCTCTCTCCCCTTGTGCTTGGTGGTACCTGACTGATAGTAGCTTATCACACTCACAAGATCAATTCTTGTCTTGTTGATGCAATTGACTTGTCGGATTCTTTCGATCCCAAAAGGTTGAGACATCTCATTATTGCTCACCTAATCCGTTAATTTTAGCCCATTGCTCTTGATCCGCTCTCTTCGATCGGATAAGACATGAATTGTCGAACTTTTTTTTTCCAACACAATAAATTGATCCAAGTTTTTGTCGGTTTTCGGTTTGTGTCTTTAGATAGACATGCAACAATCAAACTCGTGTAGGTGTCTAGTCTTGGGATCTTATCTGCTCCTTTAATTAATGCCCTCATGCTTTTCCTGGCGTCTGTCTTCAATTCAAGTCCTGATGTTATTCACTTTCTAATGGACTTGGCTAAGTGGTCATATGTTAGTTGATAATCTCATTTGTTCGGGGTATTAATTTACCGACTCGACTAATCCAGAATTGAATAAAATCGTAAACATTTATATTTTAAGAGTTGGAACCATAAACAGTTGCTAACCAAATTCCGATCTTGTTCTTCGAGGTTTCCTCTTACCTGATTAAAAAAGATTCTATTACATTTGTCTATACTGAAGCAGGAGGAGCTAAAATCAACTCAAGGCCTGCAGCCTTCATCAAGATGCTGCAAAGAGTATGTCCACCTCTTTGGAGTACCTTATTTTTAGAAACTTTGTATAAGTTTTAATTGATTGAGATCACACATTTATGCAGAGTTACTGATTTCGTAGCGGCGAATCCCGATCCTTTGGTTCCTACGTAAGAGTCCACAATCCTATTTTGTTTTCGGGTAATGCTTTTGTGATCAATGTAGATTGGTAATGTGACTAATTCCGTTTCGTGCCAGAAATCAAAAAATTCGGAGGTCTTGTCGCTTTTGGAATTGGCTAAGGTATATGTTTATGCCACTTGTTTGTTATCATGATGTTTCCAAGTTTGTAGCTGAAGGATTTTCACCTTCCTGAATGTGCAGAGGAATACCCTGCTTCAACTTTTCGTGGATTTGTTGCTGCTGCTACTCGGGATGCACCCTCCGTCAAGACTCTTCCGACTGCTGTGCTTGCAATCTTTGCGACTGCTGCCCTGAACCATGCTGCCCGAGCTGTCGACCCTGTGCTTGTCCAAAGTTCGATTGCTGTAGTAAGCTGTCGTGCAGCAGGTGCTGCACTTGCCAATGCCCTTCTTTCCGAGATTGCTGTTGTTGCAGGGTGACTTTTAATTGTCCTAAATGTCCCAAGGTTAAATGTTGCCAATTTAGAGGAACCTGCTGCACTGGGCGCTGCTTATTCTTCTAGTGAATCCTCTCAATACTATTAGTAAGATTTCTTATATAAAGTGTCAAAATTTCGGTAATCTGATATTTAATCCAATATCTACAATTATTGTTCTCACCTGAACTTCAAACCTTTAAGACAATGAGTTTGACAGAAGTCTCGAAGCGAAAATGCATACCCTTCTCGTATCTCGTCGGTAATTAAACAATTAGTATAACCTCTCCATTAATCAATTAACAGGTTTGTTGGTAGTCATATTTCTGGTCGGAAATTTGTCGAAATCTTTGACATGTTACTTGCTGCAAAGAAAACAGAGGTAGGGTATAAGTCCCCTGACAGAGGGTAGAATTATGGGTTTTACTGAGCTGGCTACTGATAAATTAGTATACAACTTACATGATTGCTCTCTTGTCACACACCAGCAGGTTGCAGGCCATTTATTATACTATATGATATATAATATTTGGACATATGGGTCCAACAAATCCAATTTTGATCGAAATATGATTTTTATAATTAAAAAACGTCTCTCAATATTTAGAAAATAAGTATGCAACACTCTTACACTTTCCTTCTCAAATGCTGGAATTTGAATTTTTTTAATTAAGTTCTAACAACTCTAACAACTCATTCACGATCTGAAGGATTTGTTTATTAACGCCCAAATTCCTAAGCCCTGATCAGAGACAAGGTATCATAATTGACCTCAAATGGGAATTCATCGTAGGTACAGAGTGTGCAGCTATCGATTTTCAAATTAGGCTGGTCGGTTATAATTATTGGTACAAAAATAATTGAGGTTGCTGCTGGCCTTGAGCCTGCATGCTTTATTATCTCCAGTCATTCCCGTGCCTATAATGTACCCTTTTGAAAGATAAGAGCCTGATTCTTGTCGAATGATATTTTTTAGAAGAGTCCAATGATTTAGCTTATGCTCTGTTTTTCTTTAAACTACTTGGTGTACGAAATTCACCATGTAGGGATGTAATAACTCTATTTACCAAATTTGAACATTGATACACTCTTAAGATATGAAATCAAGATCTTTCATCAAACTGGCTTAAATGACATAATCGAAAGACCTAAGCATGGGTGGGAATTGCCAATAGAGCTTCTTCATCTACGAGGATTAAAAATCGGCCTAACTGACAAATTTAAAGTTTCAGACCAGCATTTTTGTCAACAATTTATCCTGACAAGTTCTATGATTTTTTAGAAGAGTCCAATGATTTAGTTTAGGGTAAATTATATCTGGCCCCCTCGACTTTAAACAAATAGACGATTTCCCCCCTCTACTTCGCAAACTGATTAAAAACCCTTCGTAGTTTGGACAAATTATACGATTTCCCCCCTCTAACCGGAACCGGAACAAATCTCTGGCGAGGAGGCACCTGAAATAACAATTATACCCCCCCTTTAACTTTTAACCCATTTTAATAGTTTGGTAACTTTTTTGTTTTTAGAAAGTTAAAAAAGAGGGAAACTGTTAAAATGGGTTAAAAATTAAAGAGGGGGGTATAATTGTCATTTCAGGTGCCTGCTCGCCGGAGATTTGCTCCGGTTCCGGCTAGAGGGGGAAATCGTATAATTTGTCCAAACTACGAGGGGTTTTTAATCAGTTTGCGAAGTAGAGAGGAGAAATCGTCTATTTGTTCAAAGTCGAGGGGGCCAGATGTAATTTACCCTTTAGTTTATGTTCAGTTTTTCTTTAAACTACTTGGTATACGAAATTCACTATGTAGGGATGTAAGACTCTATCTACCAAATTTTAACATTGTTACACACTTCAAATATGAAATCAAAATATTTCGCCAAATTCGCCTAAATGACATAATTGAAAGACCTAGGCACGGTGAGAATTGACAAAAGGGCTTCATCATCTACAAGGATAAGAAACCGGCCTAATTGACATAATAAACATTTCAAATCAGCATTTATGTAAATAATTTAGGGGAAATTAGGCTAAGGTCCCTGTAGTTTGGGGATTCAACTGATTTCGTCCTTGTAGTTTAAAAACTACTCTTTCAGTCCATTATAATGTAAAAACACAGACGTTTAGTCCCTCGTTCCGACGCCGGAGTTTTTTCCGGCCAAAATCTTACATGGCGTGACCTTTTTACCCTTTTGTCTAAAATATACTAAAAACCCCCAAAATTAAAAAAAAAACACCTTCTCTCTCTTCTCTTCTTCTTCCTCCTCTCCTCTCTCCCCTCTCCTTCGCCTCTCTCTCCTCTCCTCCCTCCTCCCCCAAAAGCAAAAACCATCCCTAAAAAATCCCTAAATCATCGTTAAAAGGGGAGGCCACAAGTTTCATCTCAATCCTTTCATCTCCTTTCCAAAAATCATGGCCGAACCTGGACCCGCCACGCTCTCGACCCAGAACCCAGAAATAAAGTCATAAATCCAAACCAAAAGACGGTATATTTTGGTACATGCTCATAGTCTCCCCACCCTACAACCAGCCACACCATGAACACCCTGGTCCGGAACTCTACCAGGAGGCTGAGCGGGTTCTTTCACGGTCATGCCTGTCCAAGCTGATTTTTGTCCCTTCCACGAGATCTTTCACGGTCATGCCTGTCCAAGCTCCAGCTACGGCTTCTCTTGCGGTAGTCCCTGTCTCTGTCATAGTCATCGCGATGTCTGACCACATTGTGCAGCAGCACAGCCACAGGCACAGAGACAAACAATACAAATAAATCAGTGGCCACCTAACTACTAATAGATGGGAGGCTTAAATAGAGACCGGACAAAATATAAATGGAAGCTGGAAAAATAAGATGATTAATTTATAGAAAAATATGAATTTGTACTGTTATAAAGGGAAAAGTCACATTGATAGAGAAATAACCAAATGAAATAGAATCTGAAATTGAAATTGTAGACTACACCTTCTTCTGGGGCTGCGGCTTCTGGAGCTCTTCGACCTGGGCACTGGTTCAATAATCCTTCCTTTTGAACTAGAATATAGAACAGTGAATGAGAAAAGACAAAAATCCTTCTATACAGCATATAGATGGCACCAAAAAATCAACTTCTAACCAGGCTGAGAGGGGAGAGAGGAGAGGAGGAAGAAGAAGAGAGGAGAGAGAAGGTGTTTTTTTTTTAATTTTGGGGGGTTTTTAGTATATTTTAGACAAAAGGGTAAAAAGGTCACGCCATATAAGATTTTGGTCGGAAATAACTCCAGCGTCGGAACGAGGGACTAACCGTCTGTATTTTTACATTATAATGGACTGAAAGAGTAGTTTTTAAACTACAAGGACGAAATGAGTTGAATCTCCAAATTAGAGGGACCTTAGCCTAATTTTCCCAATAATTTATCCTGGCAAGTCTTGGGATGAGTCTTTTCCTTGTCACTATTTAGAATTAATGTATATAGATTAGATTAAAGTTCTTAAAATTGATAATAAACGATGAATACAAAAAAAAGATACGAAAAATTTCTTAATTTGTTGTATTATTTTTGTTAGTGCATAAAGAAAAAGGGAAGAAGATGGAGAGGAGAGAGAAATGAAGGGAGTTGAAAGGTTTTTTGTAATCTTTAAGTGGGGTCATTTTAATCATTTCACGTGGACAATTCATTGAACAAATTTTTTATTCTGGTTTGAGAGTCCGGATAATATAATAATAATTCAATTAAAAAAAGATTAAATTAGTAAGAAAATTAATCAAACTTCTTGCACATACATATCACAATAGAATGGTGTAGCTGAGAAGAAGAATCAACATTTGTTAGAAGTTGCTAGAGTAATTATGTTTGAAATGGTAAATTACATCTGGTCCCTCTAGTTTGGATTATTTGACAATTTTTCCCCAGTATTCGCGAATCGATTAAAAATCCCTTTTAGTTTGGCGAAATTATGCGATCTCCTCCTCTTACCGGAACCGGAGCATTTCTCCGACGAGGAGGCACGGAAAATGACAAAAATATTCCTTCACTAACAAACAAAAAAATTCATCTTCCTCTTTCCTCCTCCTCCTCTTCATCAAACAAACCCAAAAAGAGAATCTCAATACCCACAGAGACACAATCCACAAAGATCTGCACCCATACCCGAAATTCCAATCACACATCCAAACCCAACAATCAAAATCAAAATTTTACACAAATTAACCCAATTGGATCACCAAAATAGGCGAAAAAATTGGGTCTTTCCAACTCACCGGAGAGAGACCTAAACGTCAACATGTAAATGGCAAAACTCAATGTCTGAGCATACTTGGTCAGGTGCAATTATATTGGAGACCCAAATGATGATAAAGGAATAGGGGGAGATTCATGACCATCTTTGAGAGGGCTGTCCACAATTGCTCCGACATTTTGTATTTACAAATGCTCCAGCGTAATCGCAGCTCACAACTTCCTTATTAGGTGGAATTTTGATTGGCCGATAGTATATTTTATTTTTATTTTAATAGCAGTAGGCTTTTTGATATTGTTAATCTTGTAAGTCCATGATACAACTTAGAATCATAAAGATAATCTCACATTTGAAAGATGTTGGTATTGTTTATATTTGTGATCTCCGAATTTCCAATTATGCTATTAATTTAGACATTGATTCGGATTTCGGAAAGTACATGTAACCATTTCACGAGGACTTTACGCCATAGAAAAGAGCAGGACACATTACCCATATATCCCATTGCGAGATTTTTGGGCTGTGAGGTTAAAAAGCCACGAAATCTTTTCCCAGCCCATGAACCGTTGTAAATTACTCTGCTTAGGTATAAAAAAAAGTTGGTAGGTCAGAAGGACGAAATTATCGATTATAAAATTAGATGACCTAAATGCATGGTTTTCAGTACCATATGGTTCTACCAATTTTATCGGTGATCAGACCAGACTATTTGACATAATTTTGTCATATATATACAAATAAAAAATTTAATAACATCAAAATTCATTCCAAAACAACATGTTTATTCCAAATAACATTAAAAAAATACATATGATACGTCTAAACCCTAACTGTCCATTAAATTGCAAACAAGAACACAATCACGGTATTCGAAAGTCTAAACTCAACATCCATGAACAGCATACAAAACTTATTACTGATGTTTCCTTCCGAGAAACAGATACATCCACTGCGACCACCACCTCAAAACATCCGAGAATACCGATCATCACGGTAGCTTAAAAACCTTACACGTAGTTACCAAATCTCATTCATTTAACTCACTCCCATGGACAAAAACGAGAGATATTCTCGAGAATCCTTCTATTCTGAGTAAGAGAAGAAGACATCAACAACGCATCCTTAACATCCGAAGCACAATAACCATTTCCCATATCCATATATTAAAGATAAACGCAAAATTTATAATAGATCCTAAAACGATTACACATCCTAGGGCATAATAAACATTTCCCCTATCTATTAAAATTACACGAAAACTTATTCCAAGTCCTAAAACAATTAAACGTCCTAGGCGAAACAAACATTTTCCCCCACCAGATCTTCTTTCTATTTTTACCAATAATTTCTCAAAAGTTCTCGCCGAAGAATAATTTGAAGAGCCTCCGAGGCAATATAATATATTCATTCAGGAACAGTATATCGGCTTCTGGGTCAATCTAAACTATAATAATCAATGCAAGGTTTCTAGGCGACGGAACTTCAATCCAAGAATAGATAAGAACAAGATGTGGGATAATATAATAATTATATGGAGCAAAAAACACACAACCTTCATGAAAGTTTCGCAGATTGAGCATCACTCAAGGCCACCCACAACCTTACAACCGTATGCACCCGTAACAAACACGATCAAGCAAAAAAAATCTAACCTCAATGCGTATGGGGAAACAAATTGAGCAGTTGAAAGCAAATCCACATATTGCAAAGCAAAGGCATCTCACAACAGAAATCCAAGAACACCAAACAAGTTAAATCAACAGAAATCCATGATCAGCTACCTGGTCCGGCTTCAGAGTGGTCGGATGGGCGTCAGAGAGGTTGGTCAGGCGTCAGAGTCGTTGGGCGAAACAGGCGAGGTTGGGCGTCAGAGGCTGGGTTGGAACGTCAGCTTCGAGGGTCGGAGACGCAATTGGCTTTGGCCGTCGAAGGTGCATAGTTGTCAAAGCGGTTGATGCGGCGCGACGCGGATACTCTAAATATGACGCGGCGCGGTAACGCGGGAGTGGAGCGGGCGCTTTAATTTGACGCGGATATTAATAAATTAAAAATAAATATTTGCAAATATTCATAATTAGAATTAAAATCAATACAACCAACAAAATTAATAAACTTGCAAATGTCAATAAAATTATGAAAAAAAAATTTAAGACCTAAAATTTTAAATAAGTCAAATGTCAAAGCCCAAGTGCCCTTGCCACCAGTCTCCACGTGGTCTTCCCATTTCTTCCTCCGCTGTCAAATCTCAATTTAAAAACCCAAGTTCCCTTTCCTTTCTCTTTGTACCAAGTTTGCAACCAAACACTGGAAAAAAACTCTCAGAATACCCAAATAAAAAACTTCTAATTTTCTGAAATTACAAACTCAGTGAGCAATATCCAAGTAGCCAAAAGGATACCCCTTCTCCGGCACGATACCCCTCCTCCGGCACGATACCCCTTCTCCGGTGTACGTGTGACAGCCGAAGGTGAGTGTTTTTTTTAGTGGTGGTTAGGAAGAGAAGATGAGAGCTTCACAGAGAAAGAAAGTGTTGCTCGTTTGTTTTTTTTCCCTTTCATCTTATTTGATTGAGAAAAGTAAAAAAAAAGTAACACTGTAATTATACTAGAGGTTTTTATCTATAGTAGAAAGTAGATCAATACTTGAATATCTTTACACGTGAAACCTTGTTGATCTGAAGAAAATATTTAGATACTTAACTTTATTTTATGGCCAATTTTTTATGAAGATTAAAAATTATCTAAGGACTGGTTCAGCTGTACCTCTTTAGAAAATTGCCAATCAGAACCATGTCACACTGTTGAATGAAGATGGTCGAGATGTTTTCAAGTGAACATTTCAACCATGCACGATTTTTCTTCTTGCAGACGTTTTCTAAAGAAAATTTTAAATGATATGTATTTGAATAATTTTTAATATTTGTTACTATGTTTGTACATATTTCTTCTGGTATACATAAAGCAATCCTTGGAAAAAGAGGTGAAGCATGATTTACTGCAATTGTATACGATTTATGTGAATCATGTTGAAAGAATCCTTCTTAAGAAGTCCACACTAGTAACATTGTTAAGAGAGATGATAAAAAAATGCACATCAAGACGAAGTGAGACAAGTACAAGAGGGTAATTAATGATTTGTGCATGTCATGCAAAAGAGTAGCTCAAGACCTTCAGCATTTGCTCAAGTTGTTAACCTTTGATAGAAAATTTGAATGCGACTAGTCTTCCAAGGTTAACAACCAAGCAAATGCTAGACATCTTGAGAAACTCTTTTGCACGACACGCATGAATCATTAATTACCATCTTCTACTTTTCTAACTCAGTCTTGATGTATTCTTTTATCATCTCCCTCAGCAATGTTCCTACTGAGCTTCTTAACTCGGATTTTTCAACATTATTCACGTAAATCGTATTCAGTCGCAATAAATAATGCTTTACCTCTTTTTCAAAAGACTACTTTATGTATACTAGAAGAAATCTATACAAACATAAGGTCAAAGATTAAAAATTGTTGAATTACATGTTATCTAAATTTTTTTTAGAAAACGTTACAAGAAGATAAATTATGCATGGTTGAAATGTTAAACTGAAAACATCTCGTACATCTTCATTCAACAATATCGCATAGATCTGATTGTCAAATTTCTCAAAAGTTACAGCTGAATTAGTCCCTAAATAATCTTTAACTTTCACAAAATGCTGGCCATAGAATAATGTTAACATCTAAAGATCTTTTTCAGATCAAAATTTTACATGTAAAGATATTCGAATTCCATCCTACTTTTTACTATAGATGGAAGCCTCTGGTATACAGAATAGCTTCTGCCAGTATTGGAACATGTTCTTCATGATGGATATTCTAACTACGATTTAAACCATCCTGTTCATCTAAGGTTGTAAATAGCATTATAATAAGCTATTACATTAGTTTGTCCTTTTCTGGGTTTTAATATATTCATTCTTATATAAAAGTTTGTAGTAAGCACAATTTATTGTATAAATTACTGAGATCATTAATCAACGAGAATTATCAATAAACATAGACTTCCCAATTCTTTTGGAGTGGGGGCAAAAAGTGTATCCCAATGAATTATCTCCGAGAGCATATTACATTTTATTGATTTATCATCGCCTTTTTTTATATGCCATTATTTCTTTGTATCAAATTAACAACTTGTCACCTTCTATTATGTTAATTTTGAAGGCATTATCTTCTACTTTCTCATTGTAACCAAGTGACACAAGTAGCCATTCCCTCTTATACGACATACTTTTCAACAACTATGATATGTGAATAAAGTCTACCATCAGATGTGATAAAAATCAATATCAAAGACCGGTATAACAAGGCAAACAAATTAGGTGTGCTTTATGTTCATAGTCTCCTAAAAAGGAGAAGAGTTACCAAGGTGAGAGCTTCTGAAATAATATATCGACTGCTGCAGCCATAGTAGTAAACGCAGGCCGCTCTGAGTCGGCAATGACGACCGGAGCTGAGTTAAAGGAGCGGCACACGTCGGGGCAAACGCGGCCGCTCCGACTGTAACCCGTATGTTCACCTTTTTGCCCATAAAAAAAATTAAAAATAGGGGGCAAAAGGTAAATTTTACAAAACCTAAAAAAATGCTTACATTTTCTCTTACCTCTTCTCTGTCACGATTCTCTTCTTCTCTTCTAAGTTTCACAAAACGTAAAAAAACAAACCACCCCACATCGACACACGCACACCCACGGCCAGCACTGGCCTCCGAGCTCCGGGCTCCAACCTTGCTCTTTGGGTTCCAACTTCCGCGCTCCAGGCTCCAACGTTCAACAACGACCTCCTACCTCCAGAGGTTTGCACAAAGAGTTGTTGGCTTGAAGTATGCTATTTTTTTGCTGTCCTTGTGATTGAGTTTGATTGAGTTTATGTATTGTTGTTTGAACAGAGATGATGACTCCTAATGCTAATGCTGATCCACCATCATCGGTTTCAAGTTATGAGTTGACTATTGGTTTTAATTATGAATCTTTGCAAGTTTTTATTTCTAATTATGAGTATTTGCACATATTTATTTTACATTATGAATAACGGTCCGTGTCAATGTGTATAGCGCCCACTTCGCATCATTTTTGGATTGGCCACATTGCGCCACGCCACCCCCGCTTTGACTACTATGGCTGTAGCTGGCAATTTTTCTATGTGTTGTGACTGCCTAATTTTTTTAAGACCATAATGCCAACGAGGAGACTAATTATTTTGCATCTATTACATTACAAAATAAATGACAAATACAGTGTGAACAACTTTCAAAATTGTCGCACCCCTGGCAAATAATAAAGGAAAAAATCGAGTAGACAATTGGCAAGAAATTTTCCCGTAACAACAAACTAATGCTATTGCTAGTAAGAAGTTTAATCCAATGACTCAAGGTTTGCAATTTTGAAGAAAAAATCACAACAACAGAACAAATAAATTGAACAAAATAGAAGTTAGGGTCCAAACCTGATAAGTTAGCTGCTACAAGATCATTGTGCTAAAGAAGCAGAGCGAGCAACAGATGAAACCAGTAATACGATATATGCTCAGACCTGGAAAACAATCAAATGACAATTCACTAAGCATAAAACGCAATAACAAACAATATAATAGATACAAAAGCAACAATCATGAAAGCTGCAAGAAAGGATCAGAAGAGAATACCAATGGAATACACACACAAATATTTAGAAAGGGGGAGGGAACCAAATTTAACGTCCTCGCAATAATCGTAGAAAATCACATAGTATCGATTTAAAACCCATCAACGAGTAACATTTTCCGAGTCATTTTAAGCACATCACATCAGCTTTTACAATTTGTGTAAAAATGATATGACATGTGGCAAAAATTATCAAACACAATTAGCCTTTTGATCTTATCTGTTCTCATTTATGACTTCTTCTTCTCTATCCTATGATGGTTTAGATTAAAAGCTATTGTCAAATAAGCTTTCTATCTTCTATCTATTCCTAAGCCCTGTATAAATAACACCATGTGAGATTAATAAATCAGATTGGTTGAGTTCATTAACTATTTTGTTCTCACCAGAATTTACACATATACATATAAAAGAATATTGAGAAAAGTGAAAAAAAAAACTTAAATAATTGGTTCTCACCACACCTTATGCCTCCAGAAACCAAAAATGATATAAATGACATTTGGTTTTCACACTAGGAAAACCATAACAATGGCAATCTCCCAGAGGAAACCCTCGCAATTATTTGCTCCGACCTACCTACAAATTTGGGTATGGAAAAAAGCGAGATTCGGTAGATGTGTTTAAAGATTCATTGGAGACAATTTAGATCAATACATATGGGTAAGAATGTGAGCAGAGTTGGGCCAGGCCGCTTATAAGATACGAAAATAGAGCAAGAAGGTTGAGCCTTACTGTGCATCTAGTCTTCGTTCCAAAGATGTTGCATAAGGCAGAGACGAGTTGCTTACCAGGAGGTGCAATTGAAGTAAGCTTTCCCGGAGAAGAGCTGCTTAGCTTCTTGACTACTACCAAACATATGGCGCTTGACCCAAACATCTTTAAGGGAGGCGGAGCATTGAGAGAGTGCCATTTCCCGTCGACAAGAACCTCAAATGCATCCGGGTAGTCGTCACAGTCAGCAGGGTCATGGCGGAGCGCACAGAGTCTATACCCTCGAGAGAAAACAGCTCAGGGCTGCGCTTGTCGTTGGTGAACTGGTGGCCTTCCACCCAACCAGCGTCCTCATCCCCGATCCGGCGAACCCAGAGGCTAGTTCCATTGCCCGAAACGTAGACAGATGAGCCCACGACGGCGCAAGACAAGTGAGCGACCGCCTTGCCAGTATGGGAGGAGTAGGTGAAGTCGAAGACGTTGTAAACGGGTAAGCAGCTAGAGGAGGGGTCGATTGCGCAAATGCTAACGCCTCCGAAGTTACGTTGGGATGCTGGGGACCCACAGAATCGGCCAACGAAATAGACAGCTTGGCTCTTCCACTGGGCCCACGTGTCCTCAGGCAGTTTCGGCACGGAATCCAGCAGTCGCGGCGCGTGCTAATCCACCAAAGGCCCCGGCTTCGAAAGCGTCATATCCGCAATCCTGAAGGCGTTATCATCCTCCAAATCTTCATCCTTATCCTCCAAATCCTCCTCCTCCTCCTCCTCCTCCTCAAACTGCGGGCTCCTCGGCTTCCAATCCTCATCCTCATACTCCAAGGTCCCCGGCTCGTCCTCGTCGTCGTCCATTTCCTCGTCTTCGTCCTCGTCCTTCAACGATCCCCGCTTCGAAAGGGACAGATACTCATCCTCGTCCTCGTCCCCCGGCTTCGAAAGCGATATATCCTCGTCTTCGTCCTTCAATGACCCCCGCTTCGAAAGTGACAGATCCTCATCCTCCTTCAACCTCCGGAGCTTACTCGGCGGAGAGGAATCGCGCACTTCTTCCTTCGGCATCGCAAACCCTAATCTAATCGCACTCTCTTTCTTCTTTCTTTCAAACTTTGTTTTTCTTTTTCCTTAAATAATGGAACGCACTTCTTTTCGATCTTTTCACACAGGCCCATATTCCCGTATTGGGCCGGGCCGGGCCTAGTCCCTTAACTAATCTCTTAAAACAAAATATCAACCAGACTGTTAGTCACTAGTTAGTTAGTTCAGGTATACCTAGAATGGGATTTGCACAGTTTAAGCACATAAAGCACATAACTACACTTAGGTATCTCAGTTTAAGCACATAACAATATATATTTTTGGTGAAATCCCAAAAGGATATTATGAATACCACATATATGAATATTAAAAAAAGACACAAATCTCGGTTAATGGATGACGTGGACGTTGTCGGGTCGAGTTTGATCGACTCGCCACATGTTAACATGATAACTCTTTGAAGTGGACTTGTACGAAGGGGCATAATTAATTAATTACCTTTTGTTCTTCTCATTTAAGACTGACATGATTCTCTAATCATTCCTTTCTTTTCTCCCACAATCATCCGTGTAAATCACATACTTCTCTGCCGGTTCCACTTTCCAAATTAATCAGTAACCTTCATCATTAGATAATTATTGATATTAGCAACCTTTGGACCGATGATTGTATACTTATTTTTCGATCAAAATTATCTTATCTGTTGTCTAATTCAGTTTTTAACCGTATAAAATGTGTGAATAGTGACAAGTCTATCACACATAAGTTTCTAACACTATCATATTATTTGCACAGTTTAAGATGAGACTTGCAATTACAATCTCTTGAGACAAAATATTTAGTAGGTTGTATATATTACATTAAAAACTCTACTTATAAAAATAATAATACCACATTCATAGTAATCGAACTATAAATTTTCTATTTGAGTTATGCAGCTATATTTTGGAAATGTTAAAAGATAAACGTAATAATCATTCTTCACATACCTGTTATATACTCCACGAAGGCTTTAATTATCAACCACAAAATCTTTGTTTATAATGACAAAAAGGCTAACGATCACCCAAGTGTCGTTTGAGTGGGTCGCACGTCGTTCTTGACCACCGCCTTATATTATATGTTCATAAGAATGGTTTAATTACCCTTGTATTACATGTTGTATATCACTTTTCCCTGTGTTTCGTCACAAGAAACTTTGGACACAACCACCACTCTGGGCATAGACAACCCAAACTGCTAAACCGTGAGACAGAAATCCAAGCTCCTATTGACCCCCCACAACCTTTCTTGGGTTTACTGTATAGACTTGAACTAGAGGCATTGCATGATCACATTATAGGTTGCTATCTCCTGTTAGTGTCCCATCGCAGAAATCTCCAAAAGCTGGATAAGAACCAGGAAGCAAAATCCCGGAACTGTGTCAAAAATGGAGGAAGGTGAACTCCTGTTTTCTTTCTGATTAATTTTTGCTAGAGAAGCAATTCTTTGGGTAGTACCCAGGAAATGGAAACCGACGGAAAAGGCTGATTCCCCGTATAATTGCGCCACCTATTCCCATTTCTGAGGACTTGGCATATCCCAGATGCTTGAATTGCAGCAACCGAAAGAGATGTAAATTTCCAAAAAGCCCAAGGTCTCTGTATCATCACACGACAAGCATTCAATCAGCAAAGCAAAAGAGAAAATGGTTCATAGATAAAATTTTTAACACAAACGCAAAAGACAAATGTTTAAATAGCAGTCTACAGACATGTTCAGATACAAAAGACACAATTGAAAAGAGACTAGTTCTCTTGGAAGGCATTCTGGGGGCAGAGACGAGTTGCTTACCAGGAGGTGCAATTGAAGTAAGTTTTCCCGGAAAAGAGCTGCTCAGCTTCTTGACTAATACCAAAGACATGGCGCCTGACCCAAACATCTTTAAGGGAGGCGGTTTCTGCCCCATCAGCCAGCCTGAGCTCAAACCTGAAAACTGTAGGATTAAGTCCAAAGACGCTATCGAAAGCGATTGCGCAGTACCTGTTCCGGCCCAATCCAATGAGGTGCCATTGCAAATTACGGTGCTTCTTCTCGAAGTAGTCCCACGGAAACAGGACATCTGCACCAACTTTCAAGTCCAAATAGTCACCAACGGGTTCAGCACCAAAACCAAAAACCGGGAAGATGGCACCACGGGAGAAACCAGGGAGGAGCAGGGGATCGTCGTCGTAGACATGGCAGTTGTAAGTAAAATGCTGATTCTGGAATTGAGGGGATGCGAATGGGGATGGAGTGGTAGATGCAAGCTCGGTCCACTCCCCGGAAAAACCGTCTTTAAGGTGGAAGCGCAAGAAACGATGGCGAAGAGTTTGATGTTTGACTACGTGCACAATCATTGTACTGTCCCCAATGCAGGACAACCCTGCAAAATAGCAATACTCGCGGTCGTCGACCCAGAAATAGGGGGGCGGAGCATTGAGAGAGTGCCATTCCCCAAGGTCCCCGGTTCGTCCTCGTCCTCGTCCTTCGACAACCCTGACTTCGGAAGCGACAGATCCTCATCCTCGTTCAACCTCGGAATCTTACTCGGCGGAGAGGACTCGCCCACTTCTTCCTTCTGCATCGCAAACCCTTCCTTAATCGCACTCTTTTCTTTCATAATTCATAAGTTTGTTTTTATTTCCTTAACTAATTTTGATCTTTCCACACAGGCCCAAATTGGCAAATTCCCGTACTCTTCCGGGCCGGGCCTAGTCCCTTAACTAATATCTTAAACAAAATATCAACCAGATAGTCAGTCAGTAGTTCAGGACGAGCAATTTACCCGACCATAAGAATCAAGATCTAGAAAGATGAAAGAAAACATATCCCAACTAATTCCAGTCAACATAAATTTTTAGTTTGTTCTCCAAAATATAGCTGTATTTAATTTGCACATCCAACATATATAAAGATAAGATTTGAGTAAATTTCCATACGATTGGCACCACATTTATACAGACCCGCCTCTTTTTTCTGCCTCACATGCAAATAAGCACCGGATGTGGTTGAATTTTTACTTACCGAAATAAGCACCGACATTATTTTATGCCTGATATCATTTCTTTTCAAATGGGAGACTCACGAAAAATATTTAAAATGTAGAAGTTTCAGTCTTGAGTTTTTCCGTTTACCAGATGTGATTACAAATTTAATTTTCCTTGTTTTAACCGTGGTTCTAAATTAAATTTTTAATTTAGGACTGAGTTTCACCAAGTTAGAAACCTTGTAAACTATTTGTGACGTTGTAGCCTAGTGGTATTGGGAGGTGTTGAGTTGGTGGAGATCCAAGGTTCAAAATTTGGCTATTGTAATAGAATAAAATTAGAATAGGATTTAAAAAAAACCTTGTAAACTCTTTCTATTTATAGTTATCAACATTTTGTCCATAGTTTTAAAAACCGCAGTCCGACCGGTGGTTCGACCGGTCGGACCGTGAATCGCTCATTAAAGCGGTTCATTTTTATGGGTAAACCCGGAGTCTGGTTGAACCGCTCATTTTCCGGTCGGACCGGGCAGTTCGCTTGGAAATCCCGGTTAGACCAGGGCGGTTCGACCAAAAAAATTAAAAAAATTAAAATTTTATCTTTGATTCGAGACCACACATTTTTAAAAATATTTTATTTTTTGTATTTTATAAAAATTAATATGTTTATATATAATTATTAATTTATTACATAAATTATTTACATATATATCTATATATTTTAAAAAATTACAAAAAATAGAAGGAAAAATATTTCGGTCGGACCAGTGGTTGGACCAGTCCGACCGGTCGACCCGGAAAACGGACAAAATCCGGGTCGTACTAAAATCCGGGTTTTAAAACTATGATTTTTTCCTGACGACTCGTCAAATTCAAAGTAAGGAATAATTCAAAATTTAGTATGATTGGATGTAGTTTTTTGGTCGGAGAACAACCGGATATTGTGATGAGACATCGGTGTCACTAGTTTAGATTTTTTTTTTCCTTTCATAAATTTGAATAATTGTTTTTGACCAATTTTACTCAATATACAGTTGAAAAAACAATTATCGTTCATCACCCTCAATCATCTATGTCTCATATTGTCTTCACTCGATTCCGCCACTCGAAACTCGATACACTACTTCATACCCTGGCACCTCATTCTCCTAACCGCCGTCGCCGGCACCACGGAGACCTACATTGTCCACATGAAACCTGACGCCGAAAAAGATAACTACTCCACACACCACGACTGGTACTCCACCACTCTCGACTCAGTCCGGACCGAGTTCGAATCCGAGCTTGTGTCCGAGCCACTTCTCTACTTCTACTCAGCGGTACGCAAACGGGATAGCACGTGGGATGGCCAAACGCGCTCGCATAGCCTTTTCCAAGGTGTGCTAGTCCTCCGGTTGCTGCACGTCGGGCATCCTCGCCGGGACGGACGCCGCGATCCAGGACGGAGTGGACGAGCTCTCCCTCTCCCTCGGCGGCGGCTCGGGCCATACTACTAGGACATCATCGCGATCGGCGCGTTTTCAACGACTGAGCATGGGTTCTTCGTGTCATGCTCGGTCTGGAATAGCAGGCCAGTTGGCACCTCGCTCTCGAACACGACCCCGTGGATCATAACCGCAACTATTAGCTGTGTTTTGTACTTTGGCTCAAAAGTGAAACTAATAGATGAAACTATAATGTGTTGCTTTGCCTATTTGAGAGAGTTGCTTGATTGATGCATGCATGCAATAAACATGGAAATTCTCTTGACTAATTGGGGATAATCTCAAATTTCAGGATAATTCTTGTCCACGTTTCACCGAGTTTAAGGAAAGTTGCCAAAAGCAAAGGAACACATACATGGAATTAGTAGAACAGAGCAGAGAAGATGCTATAGTTAAAGACATTTCTACTACAGTCTACAAGGTCACATAACACCAATGCTTCACTTAGGAGAAATACTCAATTCGAGAGGTTTTTTTGAATTAAAATTGCAGGCACGCATTTCAACTCTCCCAATTCTACAAACCATCCACGCCTTTATTTCTTACCCTTAAGCCGTATTATCTGCCCAGCCTTGACCCACCTCTAGATGGGCTTGTGTCTTTCATGTCAGCTCTTAAGACAACTTGTTAAACATGTGACTAAAATCATGCAAGAAGAAGAGGAGAATTTCTTGCATGACCTAGTTTTCATAATCTGTGATGGGTTGATGCATTTTGTACAATCTGTTGCTCATCGGTTGAAGCTTCCAAGTGTCTCCACGTCAACTACCAACTTGTTGATGTACCATTTACTTCCCAGCCTAGTTATATATGATTATATGTTATGCACTCTGTAAATTTTACGACTAATTAATTATTAAAACTTTACTTGATATTGTTGTATTCTATGGTTAGGATTACATCATTTATTAATTTATTTTAGGTCTTACAAAATTTATATTTTTATTAATTTTTCTTAAAAAATTGATGTTGCTAAATTCTCAACAAAAGTGAGCTGTGTTAGTTTTATTTTGGTTTTTAATATTTATTGTTTTTTGTGATACTAATCTTGTTTTTTATTTATTTATGGCATAGGGTTGAGATGAAAGTGACTTTCAAGTTTCAACGGCCTTAATCAGTGGATAGTCCAAATAACCATATTCATATCGGTGGAAATGAGCTTACGTCTAAGAACAATCCTACTCCCATTGTCGGGTCGGGTTTCATTGGGGCAAAGAAAATTTTGGCCAACTACACTAAGAGTGTACAAAATCTAGGAGATCCAAAGTTATGCAAAATTTTGTGATGCTTTTGTTCGCTTGTGGGTGCAAATTTTGTTTCAAGGAGTAATCATTTTTTTTGTTTGGTTGCTTGCCTCAATGGTGCATCTAGGAAGTTACGATATGTTTAGTTTAGTGAACCAATTTCAGCTGCACGGAAATTTACTCGAATTTCTTTTGAATTGAAAGATATTATTTTTTTTAATTTAGTAAATGACACTTGTATTCATATTTTTGATTTACTCATTATTGTTTGGAATAACCAAGTGCAATTCAAATTATTTTTATTATAAACGATATAAATAACATGGATCTCCAGATAGATCTTGCTTGATATTAAAAACATTGGATTCTATCCATATCTTTACATTTTAAAGAAGAAATGGTAAAGAATTAATCCATGAACAAAGATCACATCTAATATAATCCAGAAATACTAGAACTAGAGGCATTACCTGATCACAGTATAGGTTGCTATCTCCTGTTAGTGTCCCATCGCAGAAATCTCCAAAAGCTGGACAAGAACCAGGAAACACCATCCCGGAACCGGGTCAAAATTGGAGGAAGGTGAACTACTGTTTTCTTTCTGGTTAAAGAAGCAATTCTTTGGGTAGTACCCAGGAAATGGAAACCGACAGAAAAGGCTGATTCCCCCACCTATTCCCATTACTGAGTACTTGGCATCCCAGATGCTTGAATTGCAACCCAAAGAGATGCAAATTTCAAAAAGGGCCAAGGTCTCTGTATCATCACACGACAAGCATTCAATCAGAAAAGCAAAAGAGAAAATTGTCCATAGATAGATTTTAACACAAACGCAAAATGCAATGTTCAAATAGCGTTCTACAGACATGCTCAGATACAAGACACAATTGAAAAGAGACTAGTTCTCAAGCGGGCAAAAGAGAGACATGCGGTAGGGGTGCAGAAACAACAAAAGTGGTCATTTTGGAAGGAATACTGGGGGCAGAGACGACTTGCTTAGCAGGAGGTGCAATTGAAGTAAGCTTTCCCGGAAGAGAGCTGCCCAGCTTTTTGACCACTACCAAACACATGGCGCTCGACGCAAACATCTTTAATGGAGGCGGTTTCTGCCCCATCAGCCAGCCTGAGCTCAAACCTGAAAACTGTAGGATTAAGTCCAAAGATGCTATCGAAAGCGATTGCGCAGTACCTGTTCCGGCCCAATCCAATGAGGTGCCATTGCAAACTATGGTGCTTCTTCTCGAAGTGCTCCCACGGAAACGGGACATCTGCACCAACTTTCAAGTCGAACCTGTCACCAACGGGTTCAGCGCCAAAACCGAAAACCGGGAAGATGGCACCACGAGAGAAGGCAGGGAGGAGCAGGGGATCGTCGTCGTAGACATGGCAGCTGTAAGTAAAATGCTGATTCGGGAATGAGGATGCGAATGGGGATGGAGTCGTAGATGCAAGATCGGTCCACTCTCCGGAAACACCGTCTTTAAGGTGGAAGCGCAAGAAACGATGGCGAAGAGGTTCATGTTTGCCAAGGTGCACAATCATTGTACTGTCCCCGATGCGGGACAACCCTGCAAGATAGCAACGCTCGCCGTCGTGGGACCAGAAATAGGGAGGTGGAGCATTGAGAGAGTGCCATTTCCCGTCGACAAGAACCTCAAATGCATCCGGGTAGTCGGCAAAATCAGTAGGGTAGCAGCGGAGCGCACAGAGCCTGCCCCCGAGAGAAAACAGCCCAGGGCTGCGCTTGTCGTTGGTGAACTGGGGGCCTTCCACCCAACCAGCGTCCTCGTCCCCGATCCGGCGAACCCAGAGGCTAGTTCCATTGCCAGAAACGTAGACAGATGAGCCCACGACGGCGCAAGACAAGTTTGCGACCTCCTTGCCAGTATGGCAGGGGTAGGTGAAGTCGAAGACGTGGTAAACAGGTAAGCAGCTAGAGGAAGGGTCGATTGCGTAAATGCTAACGCCTCCGAAGTTACGTTGGGATGATGGGGGCCTATAGAATTGGCCAACGAGATACACGGCTTGGCTCTTCCACTGGGCCCACGTGTCCTTAGGCAGTTTCGGTACAGAATCCAGCAGTTGCGGCGCGTGCTCATCCGCCAAGGGCCCCGGCTTCGAGAGCGTCATATCCGCAACCCTGAAGGCGTTATCATCCTCCAAATCTTCATCTTCATCCTCATCCTCCAAATCCTTCTTCTCCTCCAAATCCTCCTCCTCCTCCTCAAACTGCGGGCTCTTCGGCTTCCAATCCTCATCGTCATCCTCATCCTCCATATACTCATACTCATACTCCAAATCCTCATCCTCATCCTTCAACGACCCTGACTTCGAAAGCGACAAATCCTCATCCTCATCCTCGTTCAACCTCCGGATCTTACTCGGCGGAGAGGACTCGCGCACTTCTTCCTTCAGCATCGCAAACCCTAATCTAATCGCACTCCCTTTCTTTCCTTCTTTCTTTATATCTCTTTCTTTTGTTTTTTTATTTCCTTAAATAATGGAACGCACTTCTTTTCGATCTTTTCAGACAGGCCCAAATTCCCGTACTCGACCGGGCCGGGCCGGGCCTAGTCCCTTAACTAATCTCTTGAACAAAATATCAACCAGATTGTAGACAGATGAAAGAAAACATATCCCAACCAATTCCGCTCAAAATATATTTTTAGTTTGTTCTCCAAAATAAGCTTAGCTCTATTTAATTTGCGCCTCAAACAGATGTATAAAAAGACAAGTTTTGAGTAAATTTTCATACAGTTAGGCACCACATTTATATAGACCCGCCTCTTTTTTCTGCCTCACATTTAATAGTAATATTACTATAATGGGAGAGTTAGACCACCGACAATAAGCACCGGAAGTGGTTGAATTTTTACCAGACGTGGTTGAATTTTTACCGTCCGAAATAAGCATCGGGCATTATTTTTTTGCCTGATACTATTTCTTTTCAAATGGGGGACTCCCGAAAAATATTTAAAATGTACAAGATTCAGTGTCGACTTTTGTCGTTTACCAGATGTAATTTAATTTCAACAAATTTAATTTTCTGGACAGGTATACGTGTGAATTAATAATGATGTACAAAATAACAATAATGATATACACATAAAGTGATACAAGTGATGTGGAGTGAATAGCAACCAAAAGGGTAAATTACTTTCATGTCCTTGATTTATGACCATTTTTGTAGTAAGGTCCCTGGATAATTTGAATTAGAGGTAAGTCTTGCTTTTTGAATTAATATTGATCTCGGGTCCCTAATATGACCGAGGATGATGTCAACAACGTTTTTTATCACTAAAATGACTAAAATACCCCTAAATTTTGTTATCATCTTCTTCTCCTTCTTCTCCTTCATCTTTAACCTTGAACACCAAGAACAAATATGAGATTAGAAATCTCCGAGGGACCACCGAAAAGAACATAACAAAACAATCAATCAAGCTCCTCTAATTTCTGAGATTATAAAATAACACCACCGAATAGAACCAAACAAAACACAAAACCAAATCGATTCCTCTAATTTCAATTGCTCGATTAGGAAGGTGGATGAGGAGGAAGAGGAATGAGGAAGAGGGAATTTTTTTTAGTATAAGAGTATTTTTGTCATTTTTCGTGTCTCCTCGTCGGAGAAATAGACCAATTCCGGCATGAGGGGCTGAAACGTATAATTTTTCCAAACTAAGAGGTTTTTTTAATCAATTTGCGAATTAAGGGGGGCGAGCGTTAAATACACCAAACTAAAAGAGGCCATATATAATTTACCCTAAATTGATTCTCAACATTTCATACATTTTCGAAAAGTTACGATAGTCTTCAAATTGATTCTAGGTAATTTGACTATTTAGTTTACAAATGAATGTCTTGATACTAAATAATTTTGTACGAGTTTTGACTTTAATATGAATTATGTCACCACAACAAACATACAAAAAATTAGAGTAAATTATATCTGGCCCCCTGTAGTTTGGGGAATTTAACTCTGGTCTCCTCGTAATTCGCAATTCAATTAAAAAATCCCTTTAATATGACAAAATTGTACCATTTGGCCCCTAAAGCTGGAATCGGAGAATTTTCTGATGAGAGACCACGCGAAATGACAAATATACCCCTGACCTAAAAACACTCTCTCTCCTCCTTCCTCCTTCCTCTTCCTCCTCCTCCTCCCTTTTCCTCCTCCACCCTCCTCCTCCTCCACCCTCCTCCTCTTCCTCCGCCCTCCTCCTCCTCCGCCCTCCTCCTCCTCTCTCATCCTTCCTCCGAAATTTTCCCTCCTCCTCCCTCCTCCTCCTCCTCTCTCCTCCTCCACTTTCTTCCTCTCTCCTCCCTCCTCCTCCACCCTCCTCCTCCTCTTCCGCCTTCCTCCTCCTTCGTCCTTCTCCACTTTCCTCCTTCTCCCCCTTCCTTTTTCTCTCTCTTCCCTCCTCCTCTCTCCTCCTCCCTCCTCCTCCATTTCTCCTTCCACCTCCTTCTCCTCCCTCCGAAATTCCCCTTCCTCCTCCTCTCATCTCCTCCGCCCCACTCCTCCTCCACTTTCTTCCTTCTCCTCCTTCCTCCTCCTCCTCCCCTCTTCTTCGTCCTCCTCCACTTTTCTCCTTCTCCTCCTCCCCTCCCCTCCTCCACTTTTCTCCTTCTCCTCCTCCTTCCCTCTATTCTTCCTCCTCCTCCTCCACCTTCCTCCTCCTCCTCTTTCTCCTCTTCCTTTCCTCTTCCAGAGAAAGTTTTTTTTTTTGCTTTTTCGACCAGGGGTATTTTTGTCTTTTCGCGTGGTCTCTCGCCGAAAAATTCTCCGGTTCCGACTTCAGGGGCCAAATGGTACAATTTCGTCATACTAAATGGGCTTTTTAATCGAATTGCGAATTAAAGGGGGCCAGAGTTAAATTCTCAAAACTACAGGGGGCCAGATGTAATTTACTCAAAAAATTAAGTTCAAGTGCTAATTAAACAAACCATAAGAACAAGAACTAAGAAATTTTAGGCTAAGTGTAGCCTTTCCATTGTTGGAGAACTGGTTTTAACCAATGGAAGAGGTTGACCCAATTGAGCGGGATAGAATTGAGCTAATTTTGATTGGAAGTCACACCATTTGATTTTGGGTGTTTTGTGAAAATACTTGCATAAAAAATCATTTCGCGGTGTGAATGAGAAATTGGTTTAGAGGTAGTGCGATTACGATTTACAGAATTATGTGTGTGAAAATTGTTCCAAGTTCATAGTCTAATCTTTGTAGGACTTGACCCGATTTGTTGAAATAATTCTAGGCCCAAATTACGTTGGGCTCTCATTTGGACAAGCCCATGTTCTAGAAGATTTTTCTTCTTCTATATGTCATTTAAATTTAAATTAAAAATTAAAAATTTATTATTCAATTATAACCACCTATTTATTTTGTGATTTTATGAGCTTTGTAACATCCTATTTAATTGGTAGGTTAATGATCATATTAATTCTTTTTTGGTGATAATGATCATATTAATTCTAGATTTGAATGTTGAAGGTGCTAGGCTCCCTACAATAGGGTGCTCTTCCTCCATTCGAAATCATCCCTTAACTCACACTCTTCCTTGAGCTCTCCACCTCTCCCTCTCTAGATCATAGCATTTCTCATTTGTGTCACAATTGTAAACCATCAAAGCTTCAAAAGGTGTTCAATAGTGCTTCCTATTCTTCACGTGATTGGACATTGTACCTTGGGAACTCTCTTATCCACGGAGGCCAGAAACTATACAGCGGGTAATTAGAGTTTAAAGGCACACAGTAAAACCACGGTCTCGTCCAGGATTGAATCCGAAGTTCTTACCTTGGAAAAAGACGGTATTAACGCTTTGCTCAAAGTGTGGTAATAAATAATCTCTCATTTTAAGCTTTGATTGGTTAATATTAATACACATAAGTTATATCTTTACTAACATTTCCAACATCCATTTCCTATGAACACTCAAGGCCTCAACCAAACCACCCTGAAATAAATATAGAATAAATTAAGTGTCGCATACGGGATCATATTTTTTGGTACGAAAAAAATGCAATTAATTAGTTTATAAGTGATGAAGAATCGTTCAAATTTGGGTATGGAAAAAAAGTCAGATTCTGGTTAAGATGTGTGTAAAGATTCATTGGAGACAATTTAGATCAATATATATGGGTAAGAATGGGAGCAGAGTTGGGCCGGGCTGCTTATAAGATAAGAAAATACTAAATAGAGCAAGAATGTTGGGCCTTACGGTGGATCTAGTCTTCGTTCCAAAGTTCTCGCTTTAATTACCCTTGTATTACATGTTCTATATCACCTTTCCCTGTGTTTCGTCATAAGAAACTTTGGACTCAACCACCACTCTAGACATAAACCACCAAACTGTTAAACCGTGAGACAAAAAATCCAAGCTCCTATTGACCCTCCACAACCTTTCTTGGGTTTATAGACTAGAACTATAGGCATTACCTGATCACAGTATAGGTTGCTATCTCCTGTTAGTGTCCCATCGCAGAAATCTCCAAAAGCTGGACAAGAACCAGGAAACACCATCCCGGAACCGGGTCAAAATTGGAGGAAGGTGAACTACTGTTTTCTTTCTGGTTAAAGAAGCAATTCTTTGGGTAGTACCCAGGAAATGGAAACCGACAGAAAAGGCTGATTCCCCCACCTATTCCCATTTTTGAGTATTTGGCATCCCAGATGCTTGAATTGCAACTGAAAGAGATGCAAATTTCAAAAAGGGCCAAGGTCTCTGTATCATCACACGACAAGCATTCAATCAGAAAAGCAAAAGAGAAAATTGTTCATAGATAGATTTTAACACAAACGCAAAAGGCTATGTTTAAATAGCATTCTACAGACATGTTCAGATACAAAAGACACAACTGAAAAGAGACTAGTTCTCAAGAGGGCAAAGGAGAGACATGCGGTAGGGCCCAGAAACAACAAAAGTGGTCATTTTGGAAGGAATACTGGGGGCAGAGACGACTTGCTTAGCAGGAGGTGCAATTGAAGTAAGCTTTCCCGGATAAGAGCTTCTCAGCTTTTTGACCACTACTAAACACATGGCACTCGACGCAAAAATCTTTAAGGGAGGCGGTTTCTGCCCCATCAGCCAGCCTGAGCTCAA